>CAUYTI010068201.1:0-18160 GCA_963575145.1 Galago senegalensis
GGCGGGCGCCTGTGGTCCCAGCTACTTGGGAGGCAGAGGCAAGAGACTCGCTTGAGCCCAGGAGTTGGAGGTTACTGTGAGCTGTAATGCCATGGCACTCTACCCAGGGGGACAGCTTGAGGCTCTGTCTCAAAAAAAATATATATATATTGATGTGAAAATATTCAACAACATCCTAACAAACAGAATCCAGCAACACATCAAGCAGATAATACAACATGACCAAGTGGGTTTTATCTCAGGATCTCAAGGCTGTTTTAACATATGTAAATCTATAAATATAATTCATCACATAAACAAATTAAAAAAACAAAGACCATATGATCTCTCAATTGATGCAGAAAAAGCTTTGATAATATCTAGCAACCCTTTATAATCAGAACTCTAAGAAAATTGGTATAGAAGAGACATTTATTGAACTGATAGAGGCCATCTACAGCAAACCCACAGCCAATATTGTATTAAATGGAGTTAAATTGAAATTATTTCCACTCAGATCAGGAATGAGGCAATGTTGCCCACTGTCTCCTCTGCTCTTTAATAGTGTAATGTAAGTTTTAGCAATCACAGTTAGGGAGGAAAAGGCTATTAAGGGAATCCATATAGGGTCAGAAGGGATTAAACTTCCACTTTTCCCAGATAATATGATTGTATATCTGGAAAAAACAAGATATTCAAATACAAAACTCATAGAAGTGATCTAGGAATATAGCATCATCTCAGATTACAAAATCAACAGCCATAAATCTGTAGCCTTTACATATATCAATAGCAGCCAAGATGAAAAAACAGTCAGGAACTCTATTCTGTTCACAGTAGTGCCAATGAAGATGAAATATTTGTGAGTTTACATAACAAAGGATGTGAAAGATCTCTATAAAGATAAATATGAAACTCTAAGAAAAGAAATAGCTAAAAATGTTAGAAAATGGAAAAACATACCATGCTCATGGCTGGGAAGAATCAACATTGTGAAAATGTCAATACTACTCATAGCAATATATAATTTTAATGCAATCCCCATTAAAGCTCTACTGTCATACTTTAAAGATCTAGAAAAAAATAATTTTTCATTTTATATGGAATCAGAAAAAACCTCAAATAGCAAAGACTTTACTCAGAAACAAAAACAAAGTAGGAGGAATTACATTACCAGACCTCAGACTATACTATAAATTGATAGAAAACCACACAGCATGGTACTAGCACAAATATAGAGAGGTAGATGTTTGAAACAGAATAGAGAGCCAACAGATGAATCCAGCTACTTACCAGTACCTAATCCTTTACAAGCCAATTAAAAACATTGATTGAGGAAAAGATTTTCTATTTAACAAATGGTGCTGGGCAAATTGGCTGGCAACCTGTAGAAGACTGAAACCAGACCCACATCTTTCACCATTAACTAAGTTAGACTCTCATTGGATTAAAAATTTAAACTTAAAACTTGAAACCATAAAAATATTGGAAGAAAGTTTACGAAAAGCACTTCAAGAAATCAGCCTGGGTGAATATTTTATGAGGAGGAAACCCAGGACAATTGAAGCAACATCAAAAATACAGTATTGGGACCTGATCAAAGTAAAGAGCTTCTGCATAGCCAAGAACATAGTAAGGCAAGCAGAAAGCCCTCAGACTGGGAGAAGATTTTTGCAGGTTATGTCTCTGACAAAGATTTAATAACCAGAATCCATAGAGAGATTAAATGTATTAGCAAGATGAGAATGAGTGATCACTTCTCAGGGTGGACAAGGGACCTGAAGAGAAATTTTTCTACAGAAGATTGGCACAAAGTCTACAGAGATATGAAAAAATGCTCTCCATCCTTAATCATTAGAGGAATGCAAATCAAAACTACTTTGAGGTATCACCTAACTCAAAGATTAGTAAGATTAGCCCATATAACAAAATCCCAAAACCAGAGATGCTGGCATGGATGTGGAGAAAAGGGAACACTCCTACACTGCTGGTGAAAATGTAAACTAATATGTTCCTTTTGGAAAGACATATGGAGAACATTTAGAGAACTAACAATAGACCTGCCATTTGACCCTGCAATTCCTTTGTCAGGTATATTCCCAGATGACCAAAAATCATATTACAACAAAGATATTTGTATCAGAATGTTTATTTCAGCCCAATTCATAATTTCCAGGTCATGAAAGAAGCCCAAGTGCCCATCGATCCACGATTGAATTAACAAACTGTGGTATATGTACACCATGGAATACCATGCATCCATAAAGAAAGATGGAGACTTTCTGTCCCTCATGTTCACATGAATGTAGCTGGAAAGTGTTCTTCTTAGCAAAGTGTCACAAGAATGGAAGTAAAAGTATCCAATGTACACAGCACTATTATTAATTTAATTTATAGTTTTCATATGAAATCTATAACCTAATAACAGTCTTTGTATGTGGGGAGGGGGAGGAGAAGGGAGGGGTGGTTGGGTGGAAAGAAAGTGAATGGAGGGATCACATCTATGATGTATCTTACAAGGTTACAAGTGAATGTTTCTAAGAGTAGAATATAATTGCCTTAACACAATAACTAAGAAAATGACATGTATGCTATGTTAGCCAGTTTGATGAAAATATTTTAAATTGAATATGAAAACACCATACTACCCCAGAATTGCATTAATGTACATAGTTATTATTTAATAAAAAAAGAAAATATATATATTTATAAAATAAAAAAAAAGACAGAAGAAGTAAAACATCATGAAAAGTAGAACTAGGAATTGTGTGACTTATCATTTAGGTCTCTCAAAACATGTCCTATAATTGGACTCTATTTCTTCTTGTATAACAAGCCAAAGCAGCACTAGATATAAACTAACTCTTCCATTTGATTACAAATCCATGACTTGAAAAGGAAAGTATAGGTTGTTGAATCCCTTGGCCTTGGTTACAAAATAAAATGTAGGAAGCAAGAATTTAGTGGAAATTTAGTGGAATTTAGTGGAAATTTAGTGGAAAAAAGAACCCCATTGTTTGTGACAGTTTGTACCCAACAACAAACCCAGACAGCAACAATGGATTCTTAGCGGGAATAAAATTAAGCTTAAATTTGGTAAGGCAGGGCAACACCAATTGTGATAACATCCATAGTAACCACATAGTGAATTCATCCTGGTACGTCATTGGATCCAGGTTCACAGATACTCACTGCAATTTTATGCTCACTTCAGCTGTTGTCCTGCAAGTATTTAAACCTGTACATTTTTTAGCCCTCCATCCACAGAGAACTGATGTTTGGATTTTGGCTCATTGATTCCAATAATGGCCTGGATTTGTGACTAGACTGACACAACAGTTGAAAATTTGTTCAGTAGTGAAAATCAAGCTAAATTCTAGATGGTACAAGTGCACAGAGACACTCAATTAGGATGCTCTTTTCTCTATTTTACTTTTTTGATGAGTTTCAGTTTGTCACTCTAGATAGTATGCTGTTCCATCACAGCTTAGAGAAAAACCTCTATCTCCTGGGCTCAGGCAATTCTTTTAAATCAGCCTCCCCACTAGATTGAACTATGGATTTCAGCCTCAGTGCCTAGCTATATTTTGTTGCAGACTGGTTGGGACCATTTTCAAACTCTCCACTCACATGGTGAGCCACAACTTCAGACATTGAACATATGATAATTTTCAAACTAGGTTTAGTGGCCAGGTTCATACCTCTCATTTTGACAATTTGGAAGGCCTACTCAGTTGGATTGTCTGAGATTCTGAATTGGAAACCAGCCTCAGTACTAATGAGATACCCATCTCAGAATAATTAAAAATGGCAGGATGTTTTGACGGCTTCTGGATTGCCAGCTGAGGTGATAGGTTCACTTGATGGGAACACTTGAAGTTTACTGTGATCTATTATACCAGTGTTCTCTACCAAAGACAACAAAGCAAGATTCTCTCTGAATAAGTAAATGGAGAAAACCATTTGTATTGGAGTTACTCATCATTTTTAGTTTTTTAAAAATAGAGACAAAGTCTTACTTTATTTATGACACTCAGTAAAGTTCTGTGGTATTTACAGATCACAGCAACCTCCAACTTCTTCTCTCAGCAACCCAAGTATCTGGGACTACAGGTGAATGTTAGAATGTCTAGTTATTATTTTTACTTTTGAACATGGATTTAGGCAGAAAAATTAGATTGGTGAATTTACTGTAGAAATATTTCCCCTAGATTTGATGACAACTGGATAAATTACTTTTTCATAAGAAATTTTTTTTCCTACAACCCATACTAGACACAATTTCAGATTTTTCACAGCTCTTACCCTTTGATATCGGAGATCCTTGTAGTCACTCTAAACTGCTCTCACAGTGAAATCTGTACTTAAATCAGGATTTTTTATGCACACTAAAATATCCTGATTATACACTCCATCCTTTATGTTGCACTTTTCAATCTCGGCCAATATTCCCTTTGTCCAGTCAGTCAAAAACCATGGACCAGACTGTTGGGGTGCAGCCTCCCATACCTAAGCATATTAGTCTATTCTCAAATGCTCCCTTAGGAATGTGACTTTAAGCTTCTTATTCTGAGAATATGTTTAGATCTCCCTAAAAGCAGACAGTCACATGTTTACAGATAAGATAGCTGGTGAGTCTTGCCAGGTTGTAGCTGGAGATAACACTTGCTGAGGCTGTTGGCTGCTGTATCCTGTATCTCTCCCCTTACTTGCACAACAGTAGTCAGTTTTAGCTTAGAGGAAATGGGCAAACAGAAACAGACATCCTGGTGCTTTTGTGGTTAAGTCAGAAGTAAAAATGCCTTTTTTAACTGTGCTTGTGATCAGTAGCAGTTTTGTGCTGATTTGGAGTTTTAATGGTAGTTTTAACATCTTACCTTGTTTTGCTTCTTTTTTTGCTATATTTAACCTTTACTAAGATAAGTTTATAAGGAGCTCAATAAACATGGGTGTCAGCTGTGTGCGTGACAGAGCCTTAGCCCCCCTTTTCATTCCAATCATTTTGTCTAGCAGTACTTTCAACTGAGTCTTTTAATAAAGAGTTTCGTAGGACACCTTCATCTAGTACAGTGAGCAGGGTCATGGCTGGACTGGGACATGCTTGAACTGTTCTACAGAACTTCTATTCACCAACCTTAATGTTACTTACTGGTAATTAACAGAATCGGGAGGGTGTTTGCTGAATTGTAAATTCAGAACTCTCAAAATATTTCAAAAAGGGGTTTCATTCATTACCATGTGTAACTCCTCTTCTGTTGTTGAGGATGAATATATACAGTTGTTAAGAACCTTATTAGATACTATGGACATCTTAGTTAAAACTGCTTCTTTCCATCATTTGTTTTCCACCATAAGGGCTTGTTGTTATTAGTTTACACTTGACTCTCATAATCAATTGAAGAAGAAGTAGGTGAAGAAATGAAATGCTTCCACCAAAAAGGAAATATTATTGATAAAGATATTTGGGCTGTTTATCATCTTGTCAAATTGGCTTCACAGTCTTTTGCCAGAGGTAAAAGTAAAACATCCAAACCCCTGACTTCTCCTGATCCTGAGCCTAACAGTGCAGTCACAGATCTTATTAAATTATCCTGTTCAGATAAGGCTGATGGTGCTGGCCAGGAAGACCAACAGGAAGAAAAGGAGACCCCAGAGAATGAAGGAGATCAAAACTCCTATTTGTCTGAGAATGGTGCTGCAGGAGGGGAAGTACCTTCCCTATCTGCATCCATTAAATCTCTCTACCACAAAAATTACTGATGTCAAAACTTTATTAAAGAATGTTATGATATGGTAGAGAAGGCCAGGGTTTTGCTCTCTACGTCTCCAGAGCCTTTGTTAGATATGACCAGTACATCATCTGTTCCTCCATTTACATTTCCACAGTTCTAGTTTCTGACTTTTTACCACCACCTTCTCCTCCAGCACCTATATTGGAGGATGAGCAAAGATCTTTAAAATCTATTACAGCCCCTCTTGAAAATCCACAGCCATTAAGTTCTTGACCTCCATCACCAGATAACAACAGATCTAGTGATAAGCAACTTTTTCCATTAGAAGTTTCACAGCTGACTTAGCTTCCAACCATTGAGTATCGTTCTTACAAGTCTACTCGTGTGAAAAGGGCTGTTTTTCCTAAACCTAGAAACCTCAGACTTTTAGATGATTTGGAAGTACCATGCAATACATATAATTTGCCTCCAATTCCAAAAAATAATCAGACTTTAGGTCTAATTATGACCATTACTCATGCTTCAGCATGGAGGGCTGGAGACAATCAGCAAGGAGGAAGTGGAGTTCCACCAACTGGACCCACTGCACCGGTACATACACTGAGGTTGATTTAAAGTTTTTCAAAAACATTAAAAGACACTGTTGTCTCTTATGGGATGGATGCTCCTTATACACAAGGCCTTCTATGGTCATATTTTGGTGACAGGTATCTCACCCTTAGAAATTGGGAAAGACTTGCTGAAACTGATTTATCCCCTGCCCAGTATTTGCTTTTTGATTATTGGTGGAAAAAAATAGGCTATTTCTAGGAGTGAGGATGATCCTGGACTTCCTTATTACCAATTAACAGGCACTGGCACATTTAGAAGACAGGAACGACAGGCGGAAATCCCTGATCATGTTTTAGTTGAAATTAGAGACATTTACCTCCAATCATGGGCCCAGTTAGAAGGTCCAGGGGAGAGTAAATATTTTACTAAAATTATCCAGGAACCTTATGAGCCTTACATTGAATTCTTGACCAAACTTCTTATAGCCATCAGCAGAGTCATTCCAGGTCCTGAGGTTCACAAAAAGTTATTACTACAAATGGCTTATGAAAATGCTAATGATGATTGCCAGAAAGTTTTGGCTCCAATTATATATGAAGACTGCTTCCATTGAAAAATTTATTCGGGCATTCCAAAATATTAATTCCTCATCTTTTCAAGCTGCTTTAATTGGTGATAAAATTGTAGCTCATATGGCAGCTTCTTTTAAGGTTAATAATCCTAAATATTATAATTGTGGAAAGAATGGTCACATCAGGAAAAATTGCACTAAGAAAAAGATAGAGGAAGACCGTGATCTTCCTCTTTTCCTGGAGTTATGTTCCTAATCCACCATTAAGAGGTGTTTCTTGGTTTCAGCCATCAGTCTCTATGTAAATGAAAGGACATCACTTCCTTTACAGTAAGACAATAGAGGTCCTTTTAAAACTAGAGGAAGAAGGAACTTTTGAATTATACTATGGGAGTAATAGGACCACCTATATGTTTAGGTCTTGAACCACCTTGTTTATTTTTGGTCCACAACACCAGACATCTCTGGATTATTCCTACACATTGAATCAATTGGGAAACTCTTAAGGAACAAACCCCAATAATATTGTCCTGACTCATTGTTCCCACCTCACCCTGGGGACTACAATACATCTCCTTCTTATGTATTCCTGTATTCCACCTGCCTACTTACGTTTCCTCATCCTTTGCTCTTGGAAATGGCAACTAGCAAAAATTTCCTTCTTTCTTTCTTTCTTTCTTTCTTTCTTTCTTTCTTTCTTTCTTTCTTTCTTTCTTTCTTTCTTTCTTCCATCCCTCCTTCCTCTCTCTCTCCTTCATTATTTTTCATGAGACCGATTCTCACTGTGTTCCCCAGGTTAGACAGTCCATGACCTCAACCTTGCACACAATGATATCTAACTATTTGCTTGAAGTGATATTCCTGCATTAGCCTCCAGATTGGCTGTGACACTAGGTAAAAGATACATGACATGAATACCCTTTGTTTTAAGTTGAAACCAATTGGTACATCAGGGCTGAGGTTGTCTTTTTTTGCTCAGCCTTGTCTCTACCATGGGAGCTACGGTGATCTCCCAATTTGGCTGCCCAGCATGGTAAAATATTGGAGTCATGCATGGGATAATTTATTGAGCTTTACTTAAGAAATGAGCTTATCTGGGACTTTGAGTATTGTCCAATGCTCAGGACTTGGTAATACATAGAGAATATGTCAGGAGTGTTTTACATGTCCATGGTTGGAGTTCACCATAACTATGCACAGATCTCTTTTATCCTTACCAGGTTTTATTAGTTATTCTCTACTATACATCTGATCCAACCTAATTCTTCAACTTGCATTGTGGCCAATATGAAAAAAGTTTAGACATACCTAGCATGAATTTCAGGATTGATGAAATTTTCAAGATAGGCTGATATTTCCCAAGATCATCATGAATAAAGGCAAATTTGAAGTATACTGTTGGACACAGTGCCTCACAGACATCAAGGGGGAACCTTCAGTGATACACTTACAGTCCAAAACAAGCCTGTTCTATAGAAAGAACTAAAATATCATGAAAAGTAGAACTGGGATTTCTGTGATGTAGCATTTAGGTCTGTCAAATCATTGTCTTATTAATTGGATCAAAATCCTGTTCTATAAAATCAAAGGGCAGTACTAGGTATAAACCACACTCTTCCATTTGATTACATATCCATGACTTGAAAAAGAAAGAATGGGGTGATGAATCCCTTATCCACGAATATAAAACAAAATTTAGGAAGCAGAAATTGAGTGTGGAGAAAAAATCTCCACTCTTGTAACAGTTTTAACATAAAAACAAAACCAACAGTAAATACTCATGGTTAGCTGGAATAAGACTAAGCTTAAAAATGGTAACCCAGGGCAACACCCACTGTGCTATCATCCATGGTTTACATGTAGTCCCTTCATCCTAAAATGTCGGAGGATGAGGCTTCTGGTCAAAAATGCTCACTGGAAATTTCTTCTCACTTCAGCTTGTGTCCTGCAAGTGTCTGATCCAGGACATTTTTCCATCACACAGACAGAGAAGTGAGCTCCTATTTATGACTTATTGGTTACATTAATGGCTGAGATTCTAGTCACTAAGCTGATACAGTAGTTCAGATTTAGTACAAGAATGAGACTAAAGCTGCATTCCAGATGGCAAAACTGCATATTTTGTTGCAGATAGGCTGATACGATGTTCAAAATTACCACCACCGTCATGATGAGCCACTACTTCAGACATAAAAGATGACATAGATTTCAAATTAGGCTTAGTGGACTGAGGTGGTTCTGCTTGCTTCTCCTCTTGGCAATTTGAAAGGCACAGCCATTTGGATTGTCTGAGCTACATCCCTGAAGAATAATAAAGGGCTGGATATTATACAGGCTCCTGGTATATTAGATGAGGGAATAGGTTCCCTTGATGAGAACACTTGAAGTTTTCTGTGAATTATGATACCCGGGTATTCTACCAAAGGCAAAAAACAAGCAAATAAACAAACAAAAAACGAGAATCTGTCTAAATAAATAAAGAAAAACATTTGTGTTGGAGTTACTCCTCAGTGTATTTTTTAAATAAAGACAGAGACTTACTTTATTTATGTCACTCAGGGAAGTTCTTTGGCATCTACAGACCAGAGCAATCTCTAATTACTTGTTTACATGATTTTATTCTCACAACTTCCTGAATTGCTGGGAATACAGATGCATGACACAACAAATGCATATTTTTTTACTTTTGAACAAATATCCAGTGTTGAAAATTTTACCCTTGATTGCATGTCAACCGCTGAAAGTATTCTCTCATAGGAAATATTTTTTCCTACAACCCCAATTATTTAAGAGTTCATATTTTACACAACTCTGACCCTTTGGTATCTTAGACACTTGTAGTCAATTTAAACTGCCCACACAGTGATTTCTTGACTAAAGTCACTATTTTTATGCACGCTAACATATCCCGATTATACTCTTGATCCCTTCAGTTGTACTTTTCATTCTGGTCCCATATTCCCTTTCCCTAATCAATCCATCCCCAGAATTAGACACATCTGGATGACCTCGACCCATCAAATCTACTGGAAGTATGCTAAGGAAAAAAATGCAAAAGATTTTGTCCTGAATAATTGTTCCCTCCTTGCCCAGGGACTTCAATAAATCTTTTGTATGTAGTCCTGTATTCCATTTGCCTACTGACCTTTCCTCGTAATTTTGCTCTTGGAAACTGTACCTAGCAAAATTGCTTTCTTTTCTTTCTTTCTTCTTTCTTTCTTTCTTTCTTTCTTTCTTTCTTTCTTTCTTTCTTTCTTTCTTTCTTTCTTTCTTTCTTTTCTTTCTTACTGTCTGTATTTCTGTATTTCTTTCTTTCTTTCTGAGACTGTCATGCTGTTTCCCAGGCTAGACTATCCATGACTTCCAAATTGCACACAATGGCATCTAACTCTTCTTTTGAAGAGATTCTCTAAGTTATCTTTCTGCCTCAGCTGGAACTGTAAGTAAGAAATAATAATAAATACTCTATCTATTTGAGTAGAAATCCAGTGTGAGATCAATGATGAGGTTGTCTTTCTGTTGCTCACCTTGTCTCTAAAACAAGAGCTCAGGGAATCTACACAACTGGGGATTCCAGAGCATTAAAATATTGTACTCATGCATGGCATATGTCATTGAGCTCTACTTAAGAAATGAGCTTGTTAGAGATTTGAGAAATGTTCAATCCTCAGGCCTCTGTGACCAATAGGTATTATGCAGGACTGTTTTACATATCCCTGGCAGGATATCACCACAACTATGCATGAATATCTTTTATCTTTATCATGTTTCATTAGCTATTGTGTATTATATCTGTGAACAAACCTAACTCTTCAATGTGCATTGTGGCCAAAAAGTCAAAAGTTTAGACACACCTAACGCAGAATTTAGGATTTATGTAATAGTGGGTTTTAACTCAGGATCCTAAGGCTGGTCCAATCTATTGGATTTATATACATAAATCCATATATATAATTCATTACATAAATACATTAAAATATAAAGATTATATGATTATTCAATTGGTGCAGAAAAATATTTTGATAATATCAAGCAATGTAGAATGTAGAATTCTTGTGTAATAGGTTGATATTTCCCATGATCATCATAAAAATAAAAAACCTGTAGGTATGTGGTACATGTGACTGGACACAATACCTCACAGGATATAGACAGGAAAACATCAGAGAGACATTGAAACAAGCCTACACAGACATAAAAGTGATCTCTCATTTGTGCCTTATTGATTACCTATCAGCTTCTATTCTGGTCACTAGGCTGACACAAAAGTTGAGATTTTGTACATCAGTGACACTCAAGCTTCATTCCAGATTGTAAAACCTTCAAGAGACATCTAAGTAGGATGTTCTTTGTTATTTTTTTTTTTTGAGAAAGTTTTCAGATATAATATATCATATGTGAAGAGTGAATGTTTGATATATTCTGACACTACTGACACTATATGAACACTATTGATCACCTGTTCTTCCCTAATTGTGATACCTAAATCTACCATACAATGTTAAAGAGCAAAGGAGACAATGGGCAACCTTGCCTGGTTCCTGATCTAAATGGAAGTGATTTCAATTTAATTCCATTCAATACAATATTGGCCGTGGGTTTGCTGTAGATAGCCTCTATCAGTTCAAAAAATATCCCTTCTAAACCAATATTATTAAGTATTCTGATGATAAAGGATGCTTGACATTATCAAAAGATTTTTCTGCATCAATTGAATAATCATATAATCTTTATATTTTAATGTATTTATGTAATTAATTATATATATGGATTTATGTATATAAATCCCAAAGATTGGACCAGCCTTAGGATCCTGAGTTAAAACCCACTTGATTTTGGTGTATAATTTTTTGATGTATTGATTGATTTTGTTTGTTATGATTTTGTTCAATATTTTTGCATCAATATCCATTGGTGATATTGGTCTAAAATTTTCTTTTCTTGTTCATCTTTTTCTGGCTTGGGGATTAAGGTGATATTTGCTTCATACAATGTGTTGGGTAGTATTCCTTCTTTTTCTATATTTTGGAAAAGGTTAAGTAATAGAGGTACTAGTTCCTCTTAAAGTTTTGGTAGAATTCTGATGTGAAGCCATCTGGTCCCAGGTTTTTGTTTTTAGAGAGATTTTGTATAGTTGATGCTATTTCAGAACTTGATATATACTTATTCATCATTTCAACTTCATTCTGGTTAAGATGTGGTAGGTGACATGCTTCCAAATATTGGTCAATTTCCTTCAGATTTTCATATTTCTGAGAATAAAGTTCCTTGTAATATTCATTGAGGATTTTTTGAATTTCGAAGAGTCTGTTGTTATTTTGTCTTTACTATGTTTCATTGATGAAATTAGAGATTTTACTCTATTTTCTGGTTAGGTTCACTAAAGGTTTATCTACTCTATTGACCTTTTCTAAAAACCAACTTTTTGATTTATTGATCTTTGTATAATCTTTTTGTTGTCAATTTCACTTTATTCAACTCTAATTTTGGTAATTTCTTTTCTTCTGCTGGATTGGGGATTGGACTTTTTTTTCCAGGTGTCTGAGATGTCCCATTAAGTTGTTAACTTCCTCTCTTTCCATTCTCTTGAGAAAGACTTGCAGTGCTATAAATTTCCATCTTAGGACTGCCTTAGCAGTATCCCAGAGGTTCTGATAATTTGTATCTTCATTATTGTTTTGTTCCAAAAATCAGTTAATTTTTTTCTTAATCTCATGTCTGACACACCTATCTTTCAGTATGAGGTTATTTAGCTTCCATATTTTTATATGAGTCTTCAGATTCCTGTTGTTACTGAGTTTACCTTTTATGCCATGATAGTCTGAGAAGATGCAAGGAATAATTTCTATTCTTCTAATTTCCTGATGTTAGACTTGTGCCCTAAGTTGTGATTTATTTTGGAATATGTACTGTGGGCTGATGAGAAAAATGTGTATTCAGTTTTGTTAGGATGAAATGTTCTGTAGATGTCTGTTAAATTCAAATGTTTTATGGTTAAATTTAAATATAATTTATTTTTTGCTCAGCTTCTTATTGGAAGATATATTCAACACTGCCAAGGAAGTCTTGAAGTCTCTGACAATGATGGTAATGGAAAAAAATCAAGTTGCTCAGGCCTGTTAGAGTATCTCTTATAAATTGAGGTACATTATGGTTAGGTGCATAAATATTAATTGAAATACCATAATATTGAGTATTACCCTTAACAAATATAAAGTGACTATCCTTGTTTTTGCTTACTTTTGTTGATTTAAATCCTATTGTATCTGTGAATAAAATTGCAACATCTGCTTTTTCTGCTTCCCATTTGTCTGGAATATAGATGACCATTCCTTCACCTGGAGTCTATATTGATCTTTTAGAGTAAGATGAGATTCTTGTATACAGTGCATATATGGCCTGAGTTTTTGTATCCAGCTAGCAAACCTGTGTCTCTTTAAAGGACAATTTAAGCCATTTGCGTTAAGTGAGAATATTGATAAGCCTGGAAAAATCTTGGGTATTGAGTTTTTTAAAAGTCAAGTAGACTTTTTTAATGTTTTTGCCACAGTGGAATTTGATCAGAAGTTTGAGTGCCTTTACTATAATGGTGGAAGATTGCACTGTTCTTTATTAAGACTAGATCTGTGAATTTAAAGGAGAGCTAGTATAGTTATGGCAAATTACTTCAACATGTAAACATCATTATACTATTAATTTCTTCATCAAAGATGAAAATCAGTTTAGCTGGATACAAGAACCTCTGTTGAAAATTGTTTTGTTTTAGGAGAATAAAAATCAATAACCACCATCTTCTGGCCTGAAAGCTTTCAGCAGAGAGATCTGTAGTCATTCTAATACTCTTCCCCTTGTAGGTTATGGTTTTCTTATGTTTGACTGATTTTAACATTTTTGCTTTCATATTAATTTTAGTGAAGTGAATTATGATGTGCCTGGGGTATGTCTTATTTAAGTTGAGTCATGTGGGAGGTCTCAAACTGTCTGCTATCTGAATTTCAGAATCTCTTGGCATATCTGTAAAGTTCTCTTACATAATTTCATGAAGCAGATCCTTCGTGTTTTATGAAGCAACTGCATCTCCTTCAGCAATTCAAATAAGCTGAATATGAATTTTCTTCGAATTATTCCAGAGCTCTGTGGGAGAACTATCTGTTTTTGCTCACTATTTCTCTTTCTCCTTGGTCACTTGAGTGTGTTCAAAAGCTTTATCTTCAATATCAGAGAGTTTTTTTTTTTTTTTTGTTTTTTTTTTGCCTGCTCCATTCTGTTAGCAAGGGATTCTACCATATTTATCAGGGCTTTGAGTGATGCAAACTCTTGGCTCAATGTGTACAAAACTTTGGCTATTTTATCTTTGAAATTATTTAATTCTTGAGACATCTTTTGAATAATTTGAAATTCTGATTTTTTCCTTACCCCTATTCTGTTGATCTTATTTGATATCCAGAATCTGAACTTGATTTGTGACATCTCAGCCATCTGTTTATGGATGAGGCCTTCAGTTGCAATTGGCATGTCCTTCCTGGGGGGCGGTTATCTACTCTGGTTATTCATGTTACTGGAGTATCTTCTCTTATTCCACTTGATGCTTAATTTACACTGTTTAACTTTTCTTTTAGAGCTTTGCTAAGTACCTGTACAGTGCTAAGGCCTGAGAAACTAGGCCTCCTTGATTTGATGGGGCTAAGACACTGTCTTGTTTTCAGATGGTCTTTGTTCTACCCTAGTAAATCAGTTGCTCTGGGTTGAAGTCTCAGCTGTGGAGAAATACCAACAATTAACTCATCATGTCAACCACACACAATTGGAAAATGAAAATCACACTTTCCCACAACCACACAACCAAGGTTTCCTTTCAATAGTCCTTGGGTGATTGACCCAGCTCAAGAAGTTCAAGTCATTTGTCCCAGTTAGTTCTGGACTCATGTAGGGAAGGTCAAAATGTCTCTGGCAAGTAGATAGCAGGTGTCTGCTGGCAGCTCACGTATGACTGGCTCTGTTGCTCCATGAGGTCAGAATTAACAACTCAGCAAATAAATTAGTCTGGGAAGATTGATGCCTTCTTCCCCACCTTGCATCTCTTTCACACCCAGTCACTGGTAACCCAAGCTGGGCTGGGGTTGTGCCCTAGATCACCCCAATGAGGACATGCCCAAAAGGTTTATGTACAGCTAAGTCAGAGAGGGATTTATGTGTCCTCAGCCAGGTCTCTTTTCTTGCATACTATTAGGCAGGGGGAGGTAAGGCCTGAAAACCTCGGGTGCTTCATGTAGGTGGTTCAATTCACTCAGTTTCAGCCCCACCCCTGATTGATGTTGCTGTCAAAACAGCACTATTTCATAGAGTTTGTTTCTGTCCTTGTTATCAGACACTGCTTGAGGTGACAAAAACCAGGACTCATTTCTGGGAAGTGGTAAGCAGTTGAAGCTCACACTGAGCTATGAGTTCCTGCCTCTGCCTTCCCATCTTTGTCTCAGCTATGATACATTGGAGGCCAGGTGCCTCAGCCTTTGCCTAGAAGTCTGCAACTCTGTGTGTATGTATTCTAGTCCCGTCACTCCTTTACTAGTCACAGATCTCTCTGCCAGTCATTTCCACTAGAAAAAGGTGCTTGGCTTCCTCTGGTTGACCAGTGAGATGGGGCATATCTGTCTGGGATAGCTTCCCCAGTGGTATGAGCCTTATTGTTCCTGTGTCTGTTGTTGTTCTACTGTTGGGGGCACGGCCATTGCTCTACATGGTTCCCTCTCATCTGACCACCCTCTCCTTACTCCCATGCCACAGAATCAGCATGGGAGTAACAACTCAGCAAATTAATTAGGCCAAGCAAGGGCTCCTCCCCTGTCCACAACACTTAAACAAATGCTCCAGAATCTGGAATCCATGGGGGACAGGCTTCCAGACCTTGGGGTGAGAGTGGTAGGGAGTGCTGGAAGTTCTGAGTTGCAGGTAGATAATATATAAAGTTTTATACAATTTTATGCCTGGTAGGAGAATGTCATGACACCCTAGTATGGGTAGGAGATCCAGTTTTTGAATCCTGTGCGATAGATTCAGATTACTTTTGAACTCCGCTCTCTTGTTTGTATGGAGTTTATTGCGAGTCTTTTTCATGGGGAGGGGGATCCTGTCTGCTTGGGTATGTATTCAGTACATTTTGTTTGTATCTTTGGTGTCAGAGGTCACTTCAGCAGGGTTGATCTGCATTCTTGCAATTTCTCTCTAGGCTCAGCTCCAAACCATTGGCTTTCTTGCTAAACTTCTGTTTTTTAACTATCCTTCCAGACCAAAGCATCTGTGGAAAGCTGACTGCAGTCCACCATCTTACCTCTATCACCCACCTGCAGTTATTTATGATGAAATAGGGAAATATGAGCCTAACTTTAAATTTCCATCAATCCTGCATTCCTTGCTAGGTGTGTCTAAACTTTTGACTTCTTGGCCACAATGCATGTTATGTTGGGTCATATGTATAATACATGATAACTAATTAAAACTGACAAGAATAAATAGATCTTGTGTGCAAGGATGAGGTCATGGACAATCTAGCCTGGGGAACAGAATGAGAGTAGGTCTCATGAAAACTAATGAAAAAAAAGATAGAAAGTAAGAAAGAATGAAATAAGGAAGGAAAAAAAGAAAGGAATAAAGAAATAAAAAGAAAGAAAAGGAGGAAATAAGAAAAAGAAAGAGACCTAAAATGTTGCTAGGTACAGTTTCCAAGATTGAAATTATGATGAAAAATCAGAAGGCTTAGAAATGCTGGGATACATTAATAAGGAGATTTGCTGTGGTCCCTGGGGGTATGAGGGAACAATGAATCAGGACACATTTGTTTGTGATTGGTTGCTTAGGATACTGTCAGTTGACATGATGTGTAGGGGTCACAGAGAGATTTCTAGTCCCTTGCCTTGGACTTATTGGAGCTAGGGAATATTGCCCAAATTTAAAGTACAACAGAAGCGGTTAAGTGTAGAATCTCAATATTTTAGTGTGCATATGAAAACCTGACTTAAGTCAAGAATTCACTGTGTGGGCAGTTTAAAATGACTATAGGAATCTAAAATACCAAAGGGTCAGAGTTCTGTAAAATCTGTAGTCCTGACTAATCAAGGTTATAGGAAAGGACTTTTCCCCTGAGAGAGTAATTCTCTACTTGACATATAATCTAGTGAGAAATTTTTTACACTAGATTTGTGGTACAAAGTGAAATTAATAGTCAGGTGTTGTGATGTGCACTTTTCATCCCACCTACTCGAGAAGCTGACAGAAGAAAATTGACTAAGCCCAAGAGGTAGAGGTTGCTATGATTGGTAGATGTTACAGAACTTTACTGAGTTTGATAAATAAAGTAGGTCCTTATCTCTGTAAAATTTAAAAAATAGTAAAAATGAGGAGTACTTCCAATATGAATAGTTTTCTCCAATTATTTATTGAGACAGAGTCTTGACTTGTTGTCTTTAGTAGACTACCCTGGTATCATAGCTAACAGCAAACTTCAAGTGTCCAATCAAGTGAACCTATTCCCCCAGTTGCCATTCTAGGAGCTTGCATAACATCCAGACATTTTTTTATTCTTTAGAGATTGGTATTTCACTAGGGCTGAGACTGGTCTCCAATTCCAAATTTCAGACAATCCAACTCACTGGGCCTCCCAAATTGCCGATGAAGAACCACTCCGAGCCACAAAACTGAATTTGATATATATCCCATCTTTGATCTCCGAACTGATGGCTCAGCATGACAGTGGTGAGTTTGAAAAAGTCCCAGGCAATCTGCAACAGGAAATAGCTTGTTGTTTAGTTAGGTGTCTGAAGTATTAGCACTGGGGAGTCTGAGGCAAGAGAATAGCCGGAACTCAGGAGATGGAGTTCTCTGTGACTTATGATGGCACAGTAGTCTACAGAGAGTGACAAAGTAAAACTCTGTCTCAAAAAAAAAAAAAAAAAGAAAGAAAAAGCAAAGAGCATCCTACTTAAGTGTCTCTATGCAGTTTTGCAATCTTGAATGCAGCTTGAATCTCACTGATGAACAAAATCTCAACATTTCTGTAAGCCTAGTGACCAGAATCATAGCTGTTATATAATCAATAAGGCACAAATGGGAGATCACTTCTCTGTCTGTGTAGGATTGTTTCGGGCAGTAGGTTTCTCTCTGAAGTTTCTCTGTTGATGTCTGGTGAGTCCACCTTTCACCATTAACTAAGTTAGACTCTCACTGGATTAAAGATTTAAACTTAAGACGTGAAACCATAAAAATACTAGAAGAAAGTGTAGGGAAAACACTTGAAGAAATCGGCCTGGGTGAACATTTTATGAAGAGGACA
>CAUYTI010068202.1:0-50413 GCA_963575145.1 Galago senegalensis
CCTGTGGTCCCAGCTACTTGGGAGGCGGAGGCAAGAGACTCGCTTGAGCCCAGGAGTTGGAGGTTGCTGTGAGCTGTAATGCCATGGCACTCTACCCAGGGGGACAGCTTAAGGCTCTGTCTCAAAAAAAAAAAAAAAAAAAAAAGATTAGCCCACATCACAAAGTCCCCAAACAACAGATTTTGGCATGGATGCAGAGAGAAGGGAATGTTTCTACACTAATGGTGGGAATGCAAGCTTCTTTCTGGAAAGAAGTTTGGAGAACACTCAAGGAACTAAAAGTAGACCTACTGTTCAATCCTGCAATTCCTCTACTAGGTATATACCTAGATGATCAAAAATTATTTTACAACAAAGACATTTGCACCAGAATGTTTATTGCAGCCCAATTCATAATAGCCAAGACATGGAAACAGCCCAAGTGCCCATTGATCCATGAATGGATTAACAAATTGTGTTATATGTACACTATGGAGTACTATGCAGCCATTAAAAACATGGAGATGTCATATCTTTTATGTTTACCTGGATGGAGCTAGAACATATCCTTAGAAAAGTACCTCAATAATGGGAAAAAAGTATCCAATGTACTCAACACTACTATGAAATAATTATATATAATCACCTACACACTCATATGAATGGCAAAACATAACTATAGTTCAGAAAGTAGAAGGAAAGAGGAGAGAGAGGGGAGGGGAGAGGGGATATGGGAGGAGGGAGTGTATTTGGGAGGACCTCATCCAATGTGCATGATGTAATGGTACATTTCAAAACTATTAAGAAATGAGTATAATTGTGATGGATGTGTAAGCATTTCACATTATATATTGAAGCAGTACCCTGAACCCCATAAATGCATCAATGTACAAAGTTATGATTTAATAAAAATTTAAGAAAAGATCAGCATCATAAAAATAGCAAAAAAAAAGTCTTCCATATCTTGTTAGGTTGATTCCTATAGACCATTGACATTTAATATAATTAACAATATAGCTATCATCTTTAGAAGACTATCATCTTTTTTTTTCAGGCTATTATGAGGGTACAAACAACCAGGTCACAATTTTTGAATTTGTTATGTAGAGTTCCTCTTGTTGCTGTGTCCTGTATCCAAATGGTGTGCCATACACCGCTACCTTGTGCCCTTTAAATAGGAGCACACCAATAACCCTCACACCTCTTCCTCCTCTCTCATTCCCCCTCACCCCATCTTGAATAGAATTAAGTTCTTCTATGTGTGCATCTGTTAGATCATCTACTAGCCTTATAATACAATTAAATACACTGGGCTTAGTGCCTGTAGCATAGTGGTTACAGTGCTGGCCACATACACCGAGGGTGGCAGGTTCAAACCTGGCCCGGGCCAGCTAAACAACCACAACTGCAACAAAAAAATAGCCAGGCATTGTGGCAGGTGCATGTAGTCCCAGGTACTTGGGAGGCTTAGGCAAAAGAATCACTTAAAGCCCAAGAGTTTGAGGTTGCTGTGAGCTCTGATGCCATGGCACTCTACCAAGGGCAACATAATGAGACTCTGTCTCAAAAAAATAAAAAATTAAATTAAATTAAGTACACTGGATACATGCTTTTCCATTCCTGTGATATTTTACTAAAAAGAATGTGTTCCAACTCTACCCATGTTAATACAAAAGATGTAAAGTCACCATCTTTTCTTACAGCTGAATAGTATTCCATGGTCTACATCTACCATAGCTTATTGATCCATTCCTGACTTGATGGGCATTTAGAATGTTTCTGCAAGTTGGTGATTGTAAAATGAGCTGAGACAAACATTCTAGTGCAAGTATCTTTGTGACAAAATAATTTTTTTCTTCTGGGTAGATGCCCAGTAGTGGGACTATGAGGTCGAATGAGAGGTCTAATTTGAGTTATTTGAAAACTCTCTATTCTTCTTTCCAAACAGGCTGTATTAGTCTGCAGTCCCACCAATAGTGTAAAACTGTCCCTCTTTGTCTATACCCACACCAGCATCTGCAACTCTGAGACTTTGTGATGTGGGCTATTCTCACTCGGCTTAAGTGATATTTCAGGGTGGTTTTGATTTGCATCTCTATGATGACTAGGGATGATGAACATTTCTTCATATGTTTGTTAACCATTTGTCTGTCTTCCTCAGAAAAGGTTCTGTTCATGTCTTTTGCTCAGTGACAGATGGGATTGTTCAGTCTTTTTTGTTGATTAATTTGAGTCCTCTATAAATCCTAGTTATAAAGCCTTTGTCAGATTTGTAATATGCAAATATCTTTTCCCATTCTATTTACTTTAATTGGGTTTTTGTTTGTTTGTTTGTTTTGGGGTTTTTTTTTTTTTGAGACAGAGCCTCAAGCCATCCCCCTGGGTAGAGTGCCGTAGCATCACAGCTCACAGCAACCTCCAACTCCTGGGCTCAAGCGAGTCTCCTGCCTCAGCCTCCCAAGTAGCTGAGACGACAGGCGCCTGCCACAACGCCCAGCTATTTTTTTTTTTTGGTTGTATTCATCATTGTTGTTTTGGTGGGCCCAGGCTGGATTCGAACCTGCCACCTTAGGTGTATATGGCTAGCACCTTAGCCACTCGAGCCATAGGCGCCAAGCCTAATTGTTGTGTCCTTAGTTGTGCAAAAGCTTTTCGGTTTAATTAAGTCCCATTTGTTTATTTTTGTTGTTGTGATGCCGCTGGTCTTTTTCATAAAATCTTTCCCCAAGTAGACAACCTCAGGAATTTTTCCTACACCTTCTTCCAGGATTTTTATAGTTTCATGTCTTAGATTTAAATCTTTTTTCCATCTTGAGTCAATTTTTGTAAGTGGTGAAAGTTGCAGGTCCAATTTCAGTCTTTTACATGTGGTTATCCAGTTCTCCCAGCACCATTTATTGAATAGGGGTTCTTTTCCCCAGTGTATGTTTTTGTTTGGTTTATCGAAGATCAGATGGCTATAAGAGATTGGTTTCATCTCTTGGTTATTTATTCAGTTACATATGTCTATTTTTGTGCCAATACCATGCTGTTTTGATCACTGGGGACTTCTAATAAAACCTGAAGTCTGGTAGAGCGATGCTTCTGGCATTGTATTTATTACAAAGAATTGCCTTGGCTATACGGTTTTTTTTTCTGCTTCCATACAAAATGAAGAACTATTTCTTCCAGTTCTTCAAAGTATGATGTTGGTATTTTATGGGGATTGCACTGAATCTGTAGATTATTTTGCATAATATAGACATTTTAACAGTGTTGATTCTTCCCAGCCAAGAGCATCGTATGGTCTTCCATTTATTAATGTCTTCTGCTATTTTTCTCCTTAGGCTTTCATAATTCTCTTCATAGAGGTCCTTAACCTATTTTGTTAGGTATATTCCTAGGTATTTCATTTTCATTGAAGCCACTGTGAAGGAAATTGTGTCTTGATTACCTTCTTTACTTGACTGTTATTGGCATATACAAAGGCAATTGATTTGTGGACATTGGTTTTATACCTTGAGATGTTACTGTATTTCTTGATCACTTCTAGAGTCTTGTGGTTGAGTCTCTGGGGTTCTCTAAGTATAAGATTATATCATCAACAAATAGCAAGAGTTTGATCTCTTCTGCCCCCATGTGGGTGCCCTTTATATCCTTCTCTTGCCTGACTGCACTAGGTTGAACTTCCAGCACTATGTTTGAATAGTAATGGTGATAGAGGATATCCTTGTCTGGTACCTGTTCTAAGTGGAAAAGCTTTTAGTTTTACTCCATTCAGCATGATATTAGCTGTGGGTTTGTAGTAGATGGCTTGAATCATTTTAGAAATGTGCCACCTATACCTATATTCTTAAGTGTTCTTGGTAGAAAATGATGCTCAATTTTATCAAATGCTTTTTCGCATCCATTAAAAGGATCATATGGTCTTTGTTTTTGCTTCTATTAATATGGCGAATTGCATTTATGGATTTTCATATGTGAAACCAGCCTTGCATCCCTGAGATGAAGCCTACTTGACCATGATGTAAAATTTTTTTAATATGTAGCTATAATCTATTGCCAAGATTTTATTGAGTATTTTTGCATCAATATTCTTTTTTTGTTTTTGAGACAGAGTCTCAAGCTGTCACCCTGGGTAGAGTGCTGTGGCATCACAGCTCACAGCAACCTCCAACTCCTGGGCTCAAGCGAGTCTCTTGCCTCCGCCTCCCAAGTAGCTGGGACCACAGGCGCTAGCCACAACGCCCGGCTATTTTTTGGTTGCAGCCGTCATTGTTGTTTGGCGGGCCTGGGCTGGGGATTCGAACCCGCCACCTTAGGTGTATGTGGCTGGTGCCTTAGCCTGTTGAGCTATAGGCGCCGAGCCTGCCACCCCATTTCTTGATAGCTACTGTGGTATTAGAAGGTGATCTCTTGAAGATATCTTAAGAGAGAATGTCTGTGATCTCATCTGCTGTGTCTGATTTTACTCTCCGAGAGATCTTTCTGTTCTGTAATTTTATACCTTTATGACCGGCATCTCTTCCTGGTCCCTCATTCCCATGTTCTCCTTTATCTGTGAGCCTCCACCACGATCCATGCAGACATCCTCCACATCCTGCTCCTCTCTCCTTCTGTCTGCTCTAGTGGAAATCCCAAATCAGGCTAAATCTCAGCCTCACTGACTCCACCCTTGAATTACAGAAGATGAACAGGGTGAGGAAAAACCCATCAGTGTAGGTTTTCCTTGAAGTTCATGACCACACATTTCAGCCTGCACTTGTAACTGCCTGTCGGTTCTATTTCCTGGCCCGTCCACTTGAGGACTTCCGAGAGGTCTCGTTCACGCCTTCCTTGTCTTCAGATCTGCAGCATTTTCTCTGCTTCTCCTAGATCTCAGTTAATGATATTTCTCCTAATTTTATCTGAGAAAATAGCAACTCTCTAAAAAGAACTTCCTGCTACCTACTGTTACGATTAAATCTGCCCACTTGTACCCGAGTCTTCCTGTGTGTCTTCCTGTCACAGTGGCTGAACCAACTCAGAGTCTCTGAGCCAACCACTCTGCTCATGCATGGGGTTCCATCTCCTGGGCCCACACATGGTCTTTGCTCCTATAATTGTCTACGCTCTTTCTTGAAACATCTTTCATTCACCCTTCCTACCTGTCAGACCTCCTATTTCAAAGAAAACAAATGCCTTATTTCCATATCTTTTCACAGCAAAGTTGCATTTTTTCACTCCCTGCTAAAGAAAATCTTGAAAAAGCTGTCTCTACTGTGTCAAATGGTTGGCTTCCCTTCTCTTTACTGAACTTTTTCTTTTTTTTTTTTTCCTGAGACAGGGTCTTGCTCTGTCACCCCAGTTAGAGTGCCATGGCATCATATCACTCACAGCAACCTCAAACTCCTGAACTCAAGTGATCCCCCTCCTTTAGCTAGTGAGCCTAGTTCCTATGTTGAATACCTCTGTATGTTGACCGGTTTGTTACAGTCCCCTGGGTGGTCGATTTAGAGAAGGTCTACTATGCACCCCGAATCCTAGCACTTTACAAGATATTTTTCTACTAATGCCTTAGATGAAGCCTTTCTGTCTTACCTGAGATACAGCAGTGGGCTCAGAAATGATCTTTTCCCTTCAGTGATGCCTTGCAGTCTCCACTCTGCAGACAGAATACCAATTCAGAGATCTAAATCAAATCATATATCCTTTTCAAAGCCCTCCAATGGTTCCCCCTTGCCATTAGAATAAAATCCAGTCCCTACAGTGACCTAAGGAACCTAAGTGATCTGACCATGCCCTGGGCTAGAACATCAGGCACCTTCTTGCCCTTCCTTCTGTGGGCAAGGACGACCCCACCCCAGGGCATCTGCCTGGGATTTTCTTCCCAGAAAGCTGATCTTTCTGAGAGGTCAAAGAGGTCTTCCTGTACTCAGTTCTGTCTTATCCCTCAGGGGTTGTCCATTCTAAATATGGAGAGTTTTTTGCCTTTAGACACATTAAAGATTTAAGACATCCAGGTACTTAGAACCAGCCTAGGAGCCTAGTGTAGACCCAAGACCCAGACAGACTGTTTGGAACTAGACACAGTGATCTTTGCCTTTTCTTTCCATGTTCCCACCCCTGTTATATGAACACCCCATGCAAAGATCCAGTACCATGTGGGCTTATGCCCTAATTCCCTCCTGCATCTCTTCTTGCTCCCAAAGCATCTATGCATTGAAGTACTTACTTCTTCTTCTTCCCGTTCTCTGAAACTTTCAATCTTCATTAGGCGTTTGGAGGAAGAGCCATTTGCTTTAACTATAGGGGCAAGAGGAGGTGGGTGAGCCTTCCCGTCAGTGTTCTTACCTTTTGTGACTTCCAGCTTTGTCTGTAAATCTGTGTTGACTAGTCTTAAGGTCATTGCCATCTGCTATTTATCTGAAGCTCACTGATGAGGAACAATACTCAGTGGGGTTGTTTAAAGGACACAGAGTCCACTTACTGTGTAATACCTGGGCAGCATTGTGGTTGGAAGCCATTGCTTTGGTGTTCAACAGATCTGGGTTCAAGTCCTATTTCTGCTGCTTACAAATTGTAAGGCCAAGTCCCTCCATTCCTAAGTCTGTTTCCTTACCTGTAACCCAGAGGTGCGTAGTAAGTCTTCATATTTGTTAGGAGGATTAAAGGAATAATGCCTATGGAGTGCCCGCATCAGTAATATTAGCTCTTTTTGTTAGTGTTTTTTATTATTCTTGGGTCAAGTCAAATCTGTAAGGAGTTAATTATCTTGCATAGTCCATTCTCTCCTTCCTCCACCCAGATTATTATACTGAATGTGGCTATGAGAATTTTTGCTTCTGCTGAAAGTCAGTCTAAGAAGCAGCCTGTTAAAACCCACCGTGGCATTTCCGGTAAGGATGCTGTCAGGAATGCTGTTTGTCACTTTACATAATGTCCTTCTTTGTGGGGACTCCATCGGTGCCGGGCGTGAACGCCATGCACAGTCATACTTCTGAGCACTTGGTTTATTTTAAGCTTATGGACGGTAAATTATGTAACTGACCAAGTTTCCCTTTTTGAGTTGGCTGCTAGAAAGCTCAGAGTCAAATCTGTGGCTCATTCGTGGGAACTGTGTCCGTTACTATGGGATGCATTTCAAACCCCATTTCTGCCTCCGTGCTGCGTCTCTATTTGGGGGTTGCCTTCTGCCCCCTTTTAATTCCTCTTTTAATGCATGTTCTTTCAGTGTTATTTGTTAAATTTATCTTTGAAAATTGTCTTCAGTTATTTCTGAAATGGGATGGGGAATTGATAACTAGCTATGGATAGATAAAATATGATTTTAAATAATTTGTTACAGCTGTAGTATTAAGATGTTTAAATTTTTTTTTCTTTTTCTTTTTTTTTTTTATAGACCCATATCTCCCTGAGTCAGAGTCTCACTCTTGCTTAGGCTAGCCTTGAATTCCTGGCCTCAAGCAATCCTCCCACCTCAGTCTCCCAGACTGCTAGGATTCCAGGTATGAGCCACCATGTCTGGCAATAGCCACTGGTTTTTACTTTATTTATTTATTTTTTTGAGACAGAGTCTCACTGTGTCACCCTCAGTAGAGTATTGTGGCATCACAGCTCACAGCAACCTCAAACTCTTGGGCTTAAATAACCCTCTTGCCTCAGCCTCCCAAGTAGCTGGGACTACAGGCCCCTGCCACAACACCCGGCTAGTTTTTTGGTGGTTGTTGTCATTGTTGTTTAGCAGGCCCGGGCTGGGTTCGAACCCACCAGCCCTGGTGTATGGGGCTGGTGCCCTAACCACAGGTGCCAAGCCTAAGATGTTTAATTTTGATAAGAAGGTACTCCTGGCATTAAATAACTTTTCTAATTGGTGACATTTCAGACTTTTTGAGAAAGAGAAAAGTAAGTACAGTGGTGAGAATGTTCTGCAGAAAAACAAGGGTGATTTGGGCAAGTGCGAAAGAGAACCATTCCCAGCAAGATAGTCTGATCGTGGCTCAGGGTGGGAAAGGGGCTGCTGTATGATTGGATTGGTTAATTAGCCGTTACCTTCTCCTCCAGGGTCAGCTTATAAAATTAGTTGATACCTGTCACAGAGAATTTAAGAAGGTGTGTAAGACCATAGGCTCAGGAGCCAAAAAATCTGGGTAGACATCCAGACTCTGCCATTTCTCGGAACAACTTAGTTAACTTCACAGTGGAGATAAAAACCCTCGTAGGGGTTCTCACGAGAATGACAGGATAACAGAAAGTGTCCAGACCAGTGACAGGACCTTGGTAGGAGGGGGCACGTGGTGGGGGTCACTCTTCTCCATTTTACCTACTTGAACCCCTGGATTTTCAAAAGTTGCCAGTTGGCAGTTTTAGAAACGAATTGTAGCACAGCAGAGTTAGGTAGTGGCGGGGCCGACATGGATGGCAACACTCAGGATAAGCACAGATTTTAACAAAGATATGTGATTTATAGGGGAAGTCAATAGCACTTTCAAATCTATTAGGAATGTTCCATGGCAATTTCAGAGAAAATGTGCGTTTTCCTTTCTTGGTCTTTTTTAAACAGAGGATATCAAAACGGTTACTGGGAGGTGTTTTATCTTGTTATTACCATAGGTTTGTTCACGAGATGGTTTGCTATGAATAGCGTAGCTCATCTTTTTTTCACCCAAGGGCCACTGATTTCTTTCTTCCGTCCATGTTCCATTTCCTTACCCCTATAATGGATGAAATGAACCAGTCAGGTGTAGTCTCCAAAAACAATAGCATGGAGTGGAATTTTTTTTTTTTTTTTTTTTTTGCAGTTTTTGGCCAGGGATGGGTTTGAACCTGCCACCACCAGTATATGGGGCTAGCGCCCCACTCCTTTGGGCCACAGGCACAGCCCTGGATTAGAAAATTTTAAGACATGAATGTCCTTGGTCTTTCCCTTCCCCTCCCTCTCACGTCCTCTGTTCCCTGTAATAAAGAGAATTCTGCCTTTGTTCACTCAGGGTTTCTCCCCCCATCAGCCTCTGATCCTGCTCTGTCCTTGCTCACCTCTCTGTAGTAATGAAACCCAACATCTGGGTAGGAAGAGATTAGGCTGAAGATGGTGGATGAAAGAATAGAGGTTTTGTTTGCTGGATTTCTTTGTTCAGAATCTGAGTGACGATCAACACCGGTTCAATGGGGAGGGAGAGAGAAGGCAAAAGCTGTAGGAAATCTCAATGCAAACCGGGGAGATGTAGGTTGAGAAAGAGTCAGGAAGCTGAGTACTGGGTAGGTAGTTTTTGAGGGGTTTGTTTGGGTTGGAAAGTGAGGATGGGATTTCCAGGGGCTTTTGGATATAAGCGGGTACGGGTGGAAAAGAAAAGGAGTTTTCAGAAGTGTGGTCGTGGATTATAGGAATCTTTATTATGTTCTCCGAGACTGGCATTTGATCTTAAATTACTCTTTTGTTGCTGAATTGCACTTCTTTGAACACGGTTGGCCTGTAGGAGGACTGGGGTTTATTAGGGTTACATCAATTTCTCACAGTCTTGAATGTAGCATTCAAGAGTTCATGAACTGAACTGCCATTTCAACACAAAGTATGTTTTAAATTTACCAATGAAGTCTGATTATTAGTAATTGTAGAAGTGTGGCTCCCCTCCCCTAATTATATTGCATGTAATAATAGTTATTTTACTTCTGCTATCTGTAGGTAGGTGGTGAGTAAACAAGTGATACAGCTCACAGAGAAGAAATACTTGGTTGTGGGTCTCTGAAACAAACACACAAGCAAACAAACATACAAAGCACCCTAGCAAATCAAAGAGAGCCCTGACCCCTTGGTAAGAATGAAATGACAGTCAGAAAGAAAGATTTTCAGTTCTTTAGAAACTGGAATAAAATACAAAAGCGTCTTTTGGTGGCTAAAGAAGTGAAGTTCAATGCAAGATGCACCAGATCGACATTCTGTTCAGGATCCTAAGGAGAGAAAGGAGCATTGGACCAAACATAGAAGCTTCCTGGAACAAACATGAAAATAAAGGCTCATCCCAGATGGTGCTATAGGAGAACGAACTTCAGAAATGGTTAGAAATGTCCAGAGATGAGAGAATTGAGGAACACATACCTGTAGCGTTGGGTTTCTTTTTTTGTTTTCTGGACTTGCACTTGTCTATTTTAATTCCTAAATGTGTCACGTATCCATCCACTTTCCCTGCCTCCCATCACCACCACCTTAGCACAAGAGACCATCACCTTCTGCTTGGGTAATTGCAGCAGCCTCCTAGCTGCTCTCCCTGCCTCCTGCCTCCTCTCCAGACACCTTCCAGTCTAGCTTCTATTCCACTGCCAAAGTGGATTTTAAAGGATATGGCTCTGGTCATACCTCTCAACTATCTCAATGGAAGCTCATTGAACTTAGTATAAAGCTATAAATCCTCACCTGGTTCTCATGATGGAGCGATCTCCTGCCTCTCTAGCCCCATCTTGTACCCCCCCCCGCTTTTACTTTATTTTCCAGTTGCTTAAACACCTCAGTCTCCCTTCCACTACACAGACCTTTATAAATAATATACAAGATCTGACAGTGCAGTTCACTCATCTTAGAAAAAGTGCTACATCCGTCATTATTGAATAGCACCATGGACACCATCGAGGTCCTCCCCTTGGGAAGCTCTGCACTGATGCCAGAGACTGGTCTACCCTTCAGAGCAATTTTGGAATTCTTTTTCTCATCCTAGACAAAGTGTAACATACTATGGTCACCTTTGAAGTGCTCCCCTTGGCCATCTGGTGACCGTAGTGATGTTCAGCAATGAGGCTTGTAGTACTTTTTCTGGGACGAGTTCACAGAGGTCTGCTCCTTCTCCCTGCCTCATCTCCTCTCTGCTTAGTTAATTCCTTTCCACCTTTCAGAGCTCAGCTCAACTAGCCTTTCCCCGGAGCCACCTTTCCCAACTGTTCTCCTTCTAGAAGACTTCGGTCTGCATTTTCATTTTCATAGTCTTCCGTACTTTCATTCCAAGATTTTACCAGTTGGTAATTACTATGTATGTGTGTATGGGATTATTTGATTCCAGTAGTCTCACCTTCTGGATTCTAAGTTTCCTGTAGTCAAGGGCCTTGGTTATTTTACCTGCCCTTTCATTACTGGCTCCTGGCAGAGACACACACGGGGCGAGCAGTCCTCAGTTGTTCTTATTGGCTAAATGGACGACTGTAGACAGCTGGTCCTTTTTGTGTTTTTACCAAAATTAACAAGAAAGTTTGGCAAATTTAAGAACTCTAGACTCTGGATAGTTATAGTGACAGCAACATACTGTCAAGGAAGGGTCCAGCCAGGGTAAGACTAGTTGTCAGTTGGTAGAAGGTCATTTCTTTCCTGGGATCACGCTTACCACCAGAGCCAGAAGGACCCGCATGGAGTCAGACCCAACAGAAAGTCTTCAGCTCCATGACAGAAGGACTCTCTGGGTCACATTTTATCCCCTATTATCCAAGAATGGTCTTCTCAGAAGCATCACTTCATCCAGCACTGAACTTCTACTGTGTGCTTTAACCCTCCTGATGAATAGTAAGGTAGAAAGAGAATAGGAAAGAAATATTAAATCTTGTGCTCTATGAAGACTGCCCTAAAATAAATCTCTGGAACTTTTAGAATCTACCTGGCATTGCTATTATCGCCATTGATCTATGATTTTCCTTTTAGCTGGTTGCTTTTGGCACTCTGCCTCTCATCCTCACTTTTCAACATTCTGCTTTTAACAGATCTCGTAACAAAACAGCTCATCTAACAATTCATTAGGTTTGTAATGGAGCAACACCAACAAACAGCTAGTTCTATTGACTTCTGATTTGATTTGATATTCAGTAGATGGACGTTTATTGTCAACAAGTGCAAAAATTCAAATGTGTCAAATTTCTCACTGAGATTAATTATTGACCAGTTTGGGTTGTCTTTTTTTGTTTTAAAGAGTCAACAGTTGGGAGATTTTTTTTTCCTACTTCTTAATAAGACAGCAGATATTTTCACATCTAAAAGTGTCAGAAACTCAATATATGGTGCTGGATGAAGTCTGAACTCCTTGCCGTGCTGTTCAGGTGGGCCCAGCCTGGGCTGTTAACACTCCCGTCCACTCTCCACTTTCCACTCCCCCACTCTCACCTCCTCCACGGTGGTCTTGGATTCCGTGAATTACTTATTCATTCCAGAGACCCTTTGAGGCACTTTTAAAATACAGGTTTAGCATCTATAGCTGAAGTCAAAGTAAAAGCAACTTAAAAAACCTAGGAGGTTGTTTCTGTTTCAGCTTACAGTGCGGATGGTAGCACTTTGGTCCAAGGGACTGGGGATCTTTCTACCTTGTTCTGTTCTCCTGAACACACAGCTTGCTTCTCATGGTGGGTGACTCTGTTCCAGCCATCATCAGTAGCACATGGGTGTTGGATGTGGCGATCCTGCTTCCGATCTATGGACCAGAACCCAGTCCTGTGGTCATCCCCATTGCAGGGGAGGCTGGGATGTTTGTCTCAGCCCAGCAGCCACTGGCCACAAAGCAAAGAATGGATCTAGAGAGGACAAGGGTGAATGTCTGCCATCCCAGTTCTGTGTCAGTTACAGCTAGTCCCAGGGTTACAGACCAGATAGATTCTGGAGGATCATTCTTCAGTTGAGTTTGTACATAAGTTGGAACAGGTACATCTACCTGTTCCCCCAAAACAGTCTTGATGTGCATTTCTCTGATGATTAAAGATGATGGTGAGCATTTTTCCATGTGTTTGTTAGCCATTCGTCTGTCCTCTTCAGAGAAGTTTCTGTTCAAGTCTCTTGCCCACAAAGTGATGGGGTTGTTTGTTCTTTTCTTATTGATTAATTTGAGTTCTCTGTAGATGCTAATTATTAGACCTATAATGGAATCATAACATGCAAAAATCTCCTCCCATTCTGAAGGCTGTCTGTCTGCTTTGGTTGTAGTTGGAACACATTCTTCTTGGTAAAGTATCTCAAGAATGGGGAAAAAGTATCCAATGTGCTCAATATTATTATGAAACCAATGTATAAACACACACTCAACGAGCCATAAAACACAAATATAGGGCGGCACCTCTGGCTCAGTGGGTAAGGCGCCAACCCCATATACTGAGGGTGGTGGGTTCAAACCCAGCCCTGGCCAAACTGCAATAAAAAATAGCTGGGCATTGTGGCGGGTGCCTGTAGTCCCAGCTACCCGGGAGGCTGAGGCAAGAGAATTGCCTAAGCCCCAGAGCTGGAGGTTGCTGTGAGCTGTGATGGCACAGCACTCTACCAAAGTTGACAAAGTGGGACCCTGTCTCTAAAAAAAAACAAATATAGTCTAGCAAGGGAAAGGGGGGAGGGCGATTGGTGAGGGGTGGCATTTGGTGGGATCTCACCTAATGTGCACAATACAAGGGGATATTTCAAAATATCTCTGAGTAAATTTTAAATGTCTTACCACAAAAAATAAGTAAGGGAGCTGATGGCTGCGCTAAATGGTTTGATTTAAGCATTCTCCATTGTATATCATCATTATATTGTACCCCATAAATGTATCCAGTTATGATCTCAATTAAAAATTAGTAAAAATATTTTCAAACATTTGCCTATTCCTTGTAATAGCCTCTGTTCATAAGAGTGAGTTGTAGATCAGTCTGTGTTTGTAACTCAGGGAGTCACTGTGATAGCCCCTGTTGGTAAATGTCATACAACAATCTACATTTGTAACTCAGGGACTCGCCGTAATAGCCTCTGTGTGCAAGTGCGAGTTGTACGTCAGTCTGTGTTTGTAACTCGGGGACTCACTGTGATGGCCTCCGTTCATAAATGTGAGTCGTACATACGCTGGACGTTTCTAACTTGGGAACCGCCTGTACCGTGCTAAGTGCTGGGAGCACAGAGATGAGTAAGGACTGGATTTGGAGGAGAACTCAGTTTAGCATGAGGACGTTGGCGCTATCCCTGTGTTCTGAACAGACATGAATATGTAGATGCATGCTTCTGGTCCATTCTGTAGAAACAGAATTTGGTCTGTCTGTATTGTGTGTGATTTTCTGTCCTTTTGCATTTGATGCCCCCTTGCCTGTGATTCTTTTTTCTTCCCATTTTCCATGGGAAGAAATTCTACCATTCTGCAAAGGCTGACCCTAGTGCCCCATCTCTGTGAAGACTTGATTGTTCCTTCCCAGGATGGTTGGGTGATCCTGGTGTTTCCATTGTGTTTAAACATTGTATTTTCTTTCCTCTCTTGCTGTAAAGTGCCTGGAGGCATAGGTAGCCTGCACATATTTTATTTATTTCACATCCCTGGCACCTTGGCGTAGTGCTGAGTAAATGAAGGTACTCAGTAAGTGTTTGCCGAATCGAATAAGGTACAGCTTGGCATCATTTTATGGATTCTTGAATGACAAGGTGGGTGGAATCTCTAATGAACGAGGGAATCTCTTTCACATTGTGTATAAAAATATCACAGTTAATTAAGAAGTTAAGTGACTTCCAAATCCAAATTCAGAATCATGGAAGATTTAGATCATTTCCCTAGTCTTTGCATCTCCTTTGAATTTTGAGTTCATTTTTATTCTTTTTTTCTATTCATTTATTCTAGTAAACACATGGCGCTTGAGGTGATAAAGGGGCCTTCAGAAAAAGCTTGAATTTGAATTACGTGTTCTATTATTTACCGTATGTCTTGTTAAGCTTCCTTTTTAAAAAATCAGGTTTAATTTATCTTGTGTGGTTCAGAAAATTTTGAAGTTTCTTTTTTTCTGGGACTTCCCCCCCCCTTTTGTTATATATATGCATAGATCATGAAGACATTTATGCCTTTGTGGGATTCAGTGTGTTGATTTGGGGGTACAAATTGGAGTACTTAACATCCACCTAATCAGAATAGCTTTCACCTCATTTACTTAATCACTGTGTTAAGACATTTGTGTTTTATATGTGATAGACTTGATCTGTACCCTTGCAATAGGCTCCATAGGTATGGTCCCACCGTTTACCCTCCATTAAACCCCCCCTCCCCCCATCCCTGTCCCCTCCCCTCCTTCATCCTGGGGCTATAGTTCTGATTCATCTTTTGTCTGAAAGTGTGAGTTTTTCCCAGGACTTTAAGAGTCAATTTGGAATGTAATTCAGAAGTTTCATTTTGTCCTAGGTTTCTAATTTAATCACTAGAGTATCCTTACATTTATAGTCTATGATTTTCTAGTGCATTTATAGTCTATGATTTTCCTTTTAGACCTCCAAATACACAGAGGGCTAATTAGTATATGATAAAGCCATAGAATTTTCACAGACTGTGTACATTACGTCAATTACAGGCTGTCCCTTACACTGTTGCTTAAGTTACTGAGAAACAAAACATAGAAGTGTTTCGGGCCTCAGTTACTTCATGGGACGAGTAAAAAAAAAATTAAACTAACACAGGAGTACCTTTCAGTTCTAATAGCCTCTTAGACTGTTGATAATGATACAGAACAGTTACTGCAAATTATAGGTTTTTAGAAAACACTGGTAAAGTGTTAACAGCAAATAGGATTGGGCTTGTTCCTGGGCCTAATGGGTTTAAGAGTGATCTTAATCTGTGACTTGAAATCATTAATATAACCTTCCTAAGTGGCAACAGTATATGGGATGACTTGGGCATGGACGCAAATCTGCTCTGATGGACTACGGGTTTTTGAATCAGCGTGAATTAACATGGTCCATATACAAATTAATAGTCGAATCCCCACATACCCGTCTTAATGATTCATTGTTTTAGGTGTGACACACACAGAATCTCTTGCAAACACTGCTAAGATCGGATGAGTCCCTAAAAACAACTAGGTCTTTAGGGAAAGGTAGAAATAATAGCTTCCAGGGAGTATTGACTTTTAAACTCTCCAGCCTGGACCATAGCCTTCTGTAGTTTATTGTGTCTAAATCATAGGTGATATATTACCTAATTAATTCGGTCTGACTCCGATCAAATTTGCCTACTGGAGTTATGTTAATGCAATACGCTCTAACGTAGAAAAGGAATATTTGGCAGTGAACCACCAAACAAGTGTGCAGTGAGTCAGGTCCTGAGGCTACCCCGGCAATCCTTCTTAACGATTCCTGTGAAACACCTACTGCAGGACAGAGCATCTGACAACGTGGAGGGTGTGTCTATAGTCCTAGAATCCACAGTGAATTTCAGTCTAGACTCAGTCATTTTTCAGGGTCAGGGGAAGAGGGGGAAGGAGCAAATCAGACATTCCCCAAACGTTCCAGGGGTAGCACGGAATCCAGGCTGCTGCTGCCAGCCTGTGCATTTCTGATGGAGGCAGAATAGGCGAGCAGCCGCGGGAACAGAAGCAGCAGCCTTGTCAGAGGCAGCCACATAAACAGCAGCAGGAACAGGCCTCCTCTTTTCAAAAGCAGGATACTGCAGGGTCGTGAAATGCAAGATTCTCTGACGTTTCAGAATCTCCCGAGTTGAGAATGGCTACTGTAAAGACGCTGCCAAGAAACTCTGGGGATCTGGACAGTCACCACTGTGCGTTAGCAATAGTTATTACTTTAGGAAAATTCAGGCTACTTTCTGTAGATTTTTGCAAACAGGCAACCCCCTGAAGACGATCTCAGATTACCCGGCAACAACAAGAACACAACACCAGGACAGACAGAACAAAGTTTTGGCATGCTTGGAGGAGGAAGGGGTTTGTTCCAGAAACTACCTAGGAGGCAGAAGCTAACTGGTGATGTGCCCGTGACTCTTACCTGGGAGCAGAAGGTGGGACGACATGGACAGTGGCTGTGACACAGAGGCAAGGCACAGGGCAGCTTGGTGAAGCCACAGGCTGACTGCATCCTGCCACCTCTTCATGCAGTGCTGTGGGTTGGTACATCGCCGGCGAGTACGGGTGTCCTATGTAAGTTTCTATGGCTGTGGACTTGCAGCTGGGACCTGAAACATACTATGGGTGTCTGTCTGATGCATGTCGTTTCTCTGAGATGTTTTTAATCCTTGTGCTGAACCAGCCAGACGATCACTCATTGGTACCACCAGTTTTCAAGGCACCTGAGCTCTATGAGAGTCTGAGATCTTTTTTGGTTTTTCCCCCCCTCTCTCCCGGAGATGTTTTCCTCTCTATGTTTTGTGCCGTGTTACTTTGCTAAGGTTGGAAATAACCTTCCCAGGGATTGGTCTGGGAAGTCCATTGTCTCCGAGATCTGTCTCGGTTCAAGCCAGTTGGTATTCTCTTTGACCTAGAGTAGTTCCTGTTTGTGTATTTGGATTATGGCACAGGGAGGGATGGGTGGTGGGAAGAAAAGGAATACTACAGAGTTTGTCAAATTAAAGATAGCCACAGAGGCTGATGTGAAATCCAGTTTTGAGCAGCTTCAGAGAAAGAGTAGATGATAATCGTCTGATGTTGCTGCAACGCTTTGCCTTTACAGCAGTTTTATCAGCCTGTGACTTTCACTGAAATAGTCCTTATTTCACGGACCTGCTGTGTTTTTGCAAAATGGCTGTCTGAGTATTAAATTCTACAAGGCAGCCTCACACACATACTGAAGCATCACTACTTAACATGATTGGATGCTAATTGAAATATGCTATGCGGTATGTTAGCCCACAGGCTCTGAGGAAGCACTGGCTTTATTTTCATACTTTTTTTTTTTTTTTTGCACACAGCCATACTTCATTTTCAGAGAATGATGAAAGAGAGAGAGAGAGAGAGAGAGAGAGGAGGTTTTTGCAGGCTGGCCAAACTGCAGTGCTGAATTGCTTAACCCTGGTTTGAAATTCCTGGCTGCAAAACAAATAGAAAATTAACAAGGACAGCTAATCAATACTTAAGGATATTAGGTAAAGAAATCTGTGACCTTGGAACATTGGCCACCAGAAGGGGTATAAATGAGACTTTCAGGACAAACAAGGTCAAAATCTGATAGGATCTATAGAAAGTTGAAAATTAGAGGTGGGGGGAGTGGTTAGGGAAGGGATAACTCTATGCCTATCAAATCTTAAACATAGTATTCAGTTGTATTAAATAAGTAAGAGCCTTAAAGAGCCCCTATCGTATAAAGGTTTTAGTAAGTGGTACATATTCAGCGCCATTTGTCTTTTAAATGCAACAGTTGATGTATCAGGAGTCACTGGAGTAGTCAGGTAGCTGGCCAAGATTTTTAAATGTGATATCTGTGGGGATACATGTTTTTTATGCCATCAAAAAATTAATCGCTTTTCAATAAGATTTGGGAATAAGTGTTACAAACTTGATAGAGCACAGAATTGTCCACGTAAAGAAAATCTGAAGTTGAAATAAGTAATTTGAAATTAGAGATCCACATTTTTCTAGGATAATGAATGGTGAGAATTCGATAGCGTTTATGTTATTTCTGTTTATGCTTGTATAGTGAATGAGGAGAAATCTGCGGTTAGGTACGCCTGCTGAATACAAGAAAATGGAGACAAGACCTCAAACAAAACAACAATTTTCACCCAATTTATTATTGTTCTTTTCCTTACATTGAATATACAAATAAATAGAAAGAAGGAGGAAGCTTAGCCTGTATTTTATAAAACGTTGAATAAAAGATATAGAGACTTGGTCCATCTGCTGCTGCTTAAACTTTTTTACCCTGTACTTGGGTTAAGGGACCACAGAATAGATGGCATAAATATATTTTCAAGGTAAAAGGCATTTGTACCCTCGGTCACTAGAAATCAATTTTCCTTGAACTGTTCTTTGCCAGTTTAATATGTGGGTTGCAGTTTTCTTTAGAGATGGCCAACTCAGAGAATGAGGTATGGTAAATCTGAAGCCTAGTTTATTTCCTTGGAGGAAAAGAACCCACCATGAGCTCTCTGTGAGTGAGACCTCTAATTCTCTGCAGGGCACACAATACTTCGGCTGCTTATTGAATAACCATGTCGTCAGGGAGCACAGGGCAGCCAAATACCCTTTTGGGGGCTAGTGGCCCGGGTCTTCCTAGGGTCCTTCCTCAAATCTATTGTTAGAGTGGGGAAAGACAACTTAGATCATACGAAGACTAAATTCCAACATTTTTATCCATGTATATGCATATGTAGCATATCTATTAGATATCATTATACATGAATATAGAATATACATATATAAGATAAATCAATCTGTGTGTGTGTGTGTGTATAGCTCAATCTTCCACTAGTTCTTTTGCCTTTATTTTTTTTTAGTATGACAGCTTTCTAAAGGATTCCTCCTACTCTTAACACCCTCTCTCGGAAAGAAACGGAAAGTTATGTGGGTTTCAAAGAAAGTTTTATGCAGATGCTACAGTTCCCTTTTCTAGGGCTTTCCCTTTCAAAGCTGTTTCCTGATGTTCTTTCTGGCTCCCTCATCTCACCTGTTTAAGGTGCCCTTTCAGATTCCAGGCTCCTGCCGAGAGCAGCAAGCCCTGTTCCTAGGCTGTCACCCTTAAGACTCCAGGCATTTGACTCAGTTTAACGCTGTTATTGACATTCAAGGTCTAGTCTGCTTTTGTTTACACCTAACCATCATTCTTTCAAAACTCAGCTCTGCCTCTCCCAAGTAATTCCTGTGTTTCACTCAGCCGGCTTGCTTTTTCACATGAAAAGACATGAAAATCCGTCAGCTGGATAAATACTCCAAAATCTAGAAGGATAGGCAAACATGGTAAGCCCTGTGTGCATTCCTGTCAAACACTTCTACTAAAGGATCCCCGTGTGCATGCTTTGGGGAGCAGAGATTAACACCCTGTCTTGCTGGTAAACTTTTTAGTGAAGTGTAACACACGTGCAGAAAAGTGAGCACAGAAGGGTAAGTCTGAGTGTTCACAAAGTCAACCTGTCTGTGTCACCAACACCCAAATCAAGAGGCTGGGCACAGGGGACACCCTTCTCCCTGCCAACCACCATTGCCTCTCTCCTTCCTCGGGGTACCCACTAATCCGACCTCTATAGATTGGTTTTTTCCTCCCCATTTATAAATTTTATTCTCATAGACTCAGACAGCCTGTACTCTTTTTTTTTTTGTCCTGATGGGCAGCTGGGTAGTTTCCAGTTTGGGCCTGTCGTAAATAGTGCTGTTGTAAACAGTTGTGGCATGCCATATTGTCAATGTTTATGTACATATTTCTGTTGGATACAAATCTAGGAATGGAATTGCCAACTCATAGAGGCCAGCACACATATACTCAGCCTAAGTAGTTGCCAGTAAACAGCTTTTCTAGAACATTCCATCATTGTGCTGTCCCACCAGGAGCGCTTCCCCCCTGGACTTAGCATGCTCTTTTGAATTTTAGCTCTGGCAGGTATATAGACTTACCTTATTATGATTTTACTTCACATTTCCCTGGTGACAAGTGAAATCAAGAACATTTGCCTATATTTGTGGACCATTCACACGTCTTCTTTCATGAAGTACCTGTTGCTTCTTCTTTTTCTATTAAGTTGTCTCTTAAAGTTTTTTTTTTTTTTTCCAAAAAAGAACTGGCAAGGAGAAAAACAACTGGTGATTAGCGTAACAAAATTATTAAAGACCAAATGACATGTGGTGAGACATAATTAGAATGTGGAAGGAGGCTTAACCTGGGTCTGAATCTTTATGTTCCTGTTTATTTACTGTGGGATAGTGGAGAATTCTTTTTTCTCTTTTGGAGCCTCAGTTTCTTCATCTGTATAATGGGATAACAGTAAAACTTGGAAGGTTTATTCTGAGAGTTAAAGTGAAATAATGTTTGTCTGCCCCTACCTAAGGCCTGACGCATGGTTGTTTATCAAAACTAGTGCCCCCTAGGAGATCAGGTTAGGGGGGAGAGGACCTGGCTCTTGACTTGGCTGCTGCCTGTGTTCCTAAAAGTAAGAGTTGCTAAGTACTTGATAAATGCATGGTGGATAGCGACTATTCTGCCCAGTACTAGTCTCTTAGGAGATCATATGTTCCTTAGTACATGATGACTTTTGAACTTTCAGAGGATTTGAATACAGTGAGGTCACCAAACAATACTACTTTTGTATACAGAGGGTGTCAAAAATTGTACACACATTTTAAGAAAGGAAAAAACTGCGTTAAATCTGCAAATACTTGAGTCACCTTTGACTTGTACAGTTACAAGAGGTGCTCAAACATGACTTGTATTCATCTTTTGTTATTGGTACTATATGATGAGTGTTACAACTTTAATACAGTTTTTTCCCTTAAAATGTATACACATTTTTTTGGTACCCTCTGGATATAGTGTAACTTAAGCGACTTATCCCTCTAAATTCTGGTTGTTATGGTTACCTGACGTACACTCACGTAGTCTTTCAAAGTCTACAGAATCCTTTTGTGCCCACTATTTCATTTGACATTAAAGCAGGCTTTCAAGGTAGGCTAAGCAAGTGATGGTATCACCATTTGATAAATCAGAAAACTTCACCCTCAAGGAAATTAACTTTATTGCCAAAGCCACAGAGTCTGATTGTGGTGGAGCTGAGATTCAAACGGAAACCTATTCTTATTCCGTGTGGGGTGTTCATCTTCTTTGGAATGTACTTCTGAGTTTAAATAATTGAATTATAATTAAACTTAATTAACATGAAAATTGTGTAGTGCTTCTCTTTATAAAAATCAATTATCATTGAACTTGAGAAGTGCTGAAGTGTCAGTTCATAGAGATCTCTGGTTGGTAGAATGTAAGTAATATACTTTCCAAATTATAGTTTTTCACTCACTATTTTTATACGTTTTGCAGATGATCGGAATTGCCCTCCTAATTAAAATACTTGTATAAGCTATACACTTTTTATATGTACCTTGGGAAATATCTTTTCGTCGTAAATGATTTTTAAAGAGTTTTTGGTGGCACCAAATTCTTCACAAATAAAGGAATAAGATTCACATTCATAGTGGTGAGTGTGTGTGTGTGAGTGTGGTGTGGTATAGCTTAAATCACTCAGCTTTTCCAGATACATCTTAAAATCTCCTTTAAGAATGATATTTGGCTTTTAATAACTGGGTCTTCTAAAATCAAATCCCTTTATATGTTTTGGCAAGAGATTGCTGACTTTTCAGATTTGAGACGCACGTGTTTTTAATAGCTTTCAAGATTGGCCACATTGAAATCCTTAATTTGACCCTTCAAATTTTTAAGGTGCTATTGAAGTCCTAAAAAGAACACACACAATTTTTTTTTAACTCATGCTCATCTCTCTAGGATATGTAAAAGTAATTTATTTAAAGATCTTTCTGATGTATGCCTATATCAGAGTGGTACACATCAGGTTCAAAAATTATCATACCTGAGTATATGTAAAATACTATGATAAATAGTAATGATTTAACTTCTTCAGGGCTTCAAATTTTGCTTTAATTATAAGCTTTACTATATAATGGCATTTTATTAATAGAAAATGAGATAAACTATTTTGCAAACACTTAAGGAGAACAGAGGAGGGAGTGAAATTCAGTTTGCAATTGGCAACCTCTGGGCACATGCAGGGAATGAGGTACTGAAGAACGGTCAGGGAGGCAGGACTCTTAACACCTCTGGGGCAGGTCCCCAGGTACAGGCATGGCTTTCCTGGCCCATTGGAGGGACAGTCCAATGCGTGAATGACAGTAGACTCTGGGCACACGTCTGGACTTTATGTATTGGAGAACCTTGGGCAAGTCACTCTAACACTCCATGCTTTGAATTCCCTTTCTGTGAAATATGAGAAGTAATAATAGAACCTTCCTTATAGGTTTTCAGTGACGATTAAATTGTATGTGTTAAACTATGAAAATACTCGGCACGTAGTAAGTACTCGATGAAGTGTGAACTCTTTGAATTAGGATTATTCCTGCTTCCTCCTACATCTGAGCACCACTTACCCTGTACTGAAAAAGAGCAATCAGCTTTAGGACGATGCACCCATTGTTTTAAAGGGCACTTTTATAAAGTTTACGGGATTATATAGAGCTGTAGTAGACACCGTTTATCTGTTCATTTATGAAGCTGTTAGCTGTCACCGTCACCTGCTCTTTGCTCAGGGCTGTTCTGAAAGTTAGGAATACAGAGAGGAACTGGATCTCCAATCTCTGGCCTGGGAAAAGCCTAGTCTAGTGGTGGAGATGTACGAATTTGTGGAGCATTAAAATGTATGTGGCCTAACAGGATTATCTGCTAATACGAGAAAATTCATGGAAGACCATCATGGGGAATACCGTGAAGGCATTAAAGAGAAAAGGCTGGCTTGGTATAGACTGACTGAGGAATAGGTTTATATTGTGAGAATATGTTATGTAAAAATGAGGACTCAGAGCAATGTGTGTACAGGAGAGTCTGTAAGTTGACTACCCAAGGGGTTGTAACAAACTGGTCAACATATGGACGTGGTCAACATAACAAACTAGTCCTGCTGTATACATGCACATGGTGTAGGTCTGGTCCATGGAAATTAGGTCAACTTAATGAGGTGGTCCATGTAGGGAAGTGGCCAGCTATGGAGAGGCTGCTGTAACGTGACTTTATTGGTGTTTGCATGGATAGCTGTCCAGAAGGCTTTACGAACGTATGAACAGCTCAAAGGAATGGCATTATGGAGGGATAGGTAGGATTTTACTTTTTCTATCATCAGGTATTTTATAATAAATACATTTTATTTTTGTAATATTTAATGGGATCATTACCTCAAAATTAATTTATTCCTTACCTTTTTGTAGAAAGATACATGACATAGAAATGAATACATAGAGATATCTGCTTCTTATCCTAGCGCACTAAGAAAAAAACACTCAATTTGAAATGCCTTGAGTAAAAATAATCTATACATTGGGGAATCTGTTGAACGAGAAATGGTCATATTTACCCAGGATACTTTGGAATAAAGAAGACAAGTTCTTGTGGTGTTTCTAGGCCTGGCCTTTATGGGGTGTTACATGTGCAGGTATTCAGCTGTGGGTCAAGGTTAAGGCATTGGCTTTGCATGTATAGAATGTGTTTGATGAAGGGTGATCAAATTCTACTGAGTTTATTTGCACGCTGGTATGCCTTTGCTGTGGGGTCACTTCCTAAGTGAAGTTCACAGGAGTTTGGGAGTTGTACTTCATCCTAAGAGATATTTCCATTAATTTGTTCTGGCCTACTTCCACTAAAGATATATTCCTGTCAAGATGGTCACATAGGCATTTGGGGGGGTCATGCTCCCATCCCATGGTCTCGAAACACTTTTCCCTTCACTCCTGTGGTACCTCACCCTCCTTTTCCTATAGTTCTCTTTCTATTCCTCCCATGGACATTTGATATCCTTATTTTCCTGTGTATTTTGCCACGTTTTTAGGCAGGCATGAGTCTGTCTTCAAACCTAGAGAAGCTGGTGAGTACGTGGGTCAACACATACTTGGGGAATGCTTACAAAAGGGATACCTGTGATAAGTAGGTTAGATGAAATGGCTGGAGAAATTGAACTCTCCCGTGTAGATACTGATGGACTAAATCAATACACCCATCTCAGTCAGACCTGTCTTCCAAGGTTCAGACCCATATATAATCAAACAGTCTTACAGACATTTTGATTTGGAAGCTCTCCAGGCACTGCGGACACAGCCATCTGTGGACAAGATTGATCTCAGGCCTCTTGGGTCTTGTTCCTCCATCCACTCTCACACTGATCCCTAAATCTCCTCTGCACTTCCTGGTCAGATTAAAGGATATCCCTGTACTCCCCCTTGAGAAGGAAGAAATGGCCGACCATGATGACTGAATGGATCTGAGAGTAGAGGGAAAGGTCACTGTCCATTCAGTCATCATGGTCGGCCATTTCTTCCTTCTCAGGAGCTCTGGAATGTTTTCTCTATTCCCCCCATCTCAATCATAGCACAGGCCCCATTTATTCCCCCCGCACACAGAAATTAACACAGCCACCTCCTGACCATTCTGCTCCTCTTGTCTTCATTCCCAACAATCCCTTCTCTGCGTTGTAGCTGCCATTGTGATTTTTCTCAAGTGTAATCATGGTAATCTTTGCTTAAAACTCTCAATGGTTGTGCTATAAGTGCAAGCTGACCAGCATCCTATGATTTGCTTCTTGATGAAGCTCCCATCTGCCGCCTTGGCCTTGGCTTTTGGCACCTTCAGCGTCTGTAGCACCCTTGGCATTGAACATCAGCAGCTTCCCGACCGCCAGCTCTTTCCTTTGCCCCTGCACCTCTGAGTCTTGCTTAGGTGTCCTTGATCTTTCTCTGCACTAGCACTTAGCGTACCTTATCTAAATAATCCTTTTTGTCCTCTGCTATCCATTGAATTCCAAGTTTTCTCCATTCCTTTTTGCTATTGTGTCTTTCTTGCCCAGCAAGAATCCCTGGTCTCCAATAAACATTCCAGAGTATTATTGAGTAAATATGTAAATAATGTTGGTAAAACATTATCACATTCTTCCTTTTCCTCTACTACCCCTCTGCTCCTTCTTGTCATTGTAACATGATTTTATTGGGGGGGGGGGAGGGATAAGAGTGTCAGTGAATCCGTAAAGCTTCCCCCAGACACCTCCTTGAATTATATATGTGTGTAAAATTGATTGCCTTCACACACAGCTTTGTGATGGTGCAGAGCCGTGGTTCACAACCTTCCTAATGTCCTGGCCCTTTAATATAGTTCCTGTGGGTTGTGACCCACAGGGTGAGAAGGACTGGTGTAGACTTAGGTTCCCCACTCTTGTTGCTAGGTATAAAGTCGAAGAGAAATTCAGTTGCTGGAGTTTGAAACTCTGTCATTCTTTACTCTTTAGGCCTCCTTTCACTGTTTAGATTATATTCTGTATATGTCTTTTAAGGATTTAAAGCAAGACCCAGCTTACTTGCCCACAAGGCCATCCTGCTCAAGTACGGAAGAAATCTTAGTTCTGATCTTAAATAATGAAGTTCCCCCCAAACCACAGACTAACTTTGTTTAAAAACAGTGGTTACAAAAATAGGTAAATATGTTTAAAAACGAAAACATTTTGAAGCATCTTGAAGCACAGCCATTAAAAACAAAACAAAACACTGGGTTATTTATTTAAAGCCTTGAGTTAAAGGCTTTGACAGCTCCATGTATTAAAAGCTGTCCTAACATCTTTACTGTATATAAAATGAGCAGCTCCTATTTTGGGAGATGTGTCATTCCTCCTGGCTTCCCCAGCGGAGGCTCCAGCAGGTAGCAGTTCTCCAAGGCAGCCTTTTGTGCTGTTGGTTTAGAAGCTTCGCCAGCCTGATGACCTTTCTGTTGAATAGATCTGCCTCCCATCGAGCCAGACGCCCGTCTTTGTTCTCTTTCTTGGTATTACATTGAGATAGCAGCCAATTCTCTTCTGTTTGAATCATCAGAAGTAGCTTCCTATTTTGTTTATTGGTTTTTTTTTTTCTTTCTTGCTTGCACTTTTGTGCTGAGTAGATCACTATTTTCTTGCCCACCACCTAAGGAATGAATAATTTATGTGATGTCTTCTGATTTCCAAACAAGAGAGAAAGGAGCAAAACATCTTCTCCTACCCTTTGTTCTTTCTTTCTTTTCTTTCTTTTTGTTTCAGGAATGGTCCCAGTGAGTCTGTGGTGCTCCCCGCCCAATGTGTCATTGATTTTTCTATGGTATTTTCTTTATGGGGAGAATCAGGGTCACCGCCCCCCCCCCCCGCCCCACCCTTTGGGGCTGATGTTAGGCTACGAAACAAAGTAGTAGGTATTCAAAAGAATGGAACACAACGTTTTTCTACAAAGATGACTGGGACGCACTGATTAGGAATGGAGGCTTCTTAATGACTTTCAAAGGTCCTACTTATTGGAGACAGGGCAGGATGTCTGGGAAGGACGTGTTTTAAAAAGAATCTACTTGGAAGATCTGGGATTTCTCCCTCCTTTGTCCACCAAGGTTACGTGTATCTATGTTAATAATCAGTCTCTAAATATTTACAGAGTGTGTATAAGGTAAGGTTATTTGGCTGTACGCAATAGAAATCACCTGTTGGTAATAGGAAAGATAGACTTCATTGGAAGTTCGTGGCAATGTTTATGTGTATTCTTTGGGTTGCTAGAATTAGAATTCAAGGGATATTCATTCAAAAAAAAATTAAGCAGATGCCTAGAAATCCTTCCAGACTCATAAGATTTAATCTCAGGGGTGGATTCTGATCATTTAATTTTTAATAATCTCTCAGTGTAACTTTCACACACTCTCTTGTTTGAGGACCACTGGCCAATAGGAGAGCTGAGATGATAGAAGGAAATCCCAAAGCCAGAGGGCTACTCAGAGAATTTGAGTAGCAGGAATCATGGCCGGGCTCAGGCGAGTCAGCTCACCTGACATCAACTTGTGTCAAGTTACTCAAGGCTCCGGTTCCTGGGAGGGAAGGTCAGAGTGACCCAGCTTGATCTCCCCAGCCCAGGAGAGGGGCAGGCTGCTGGCTTGGCTCTCTTATCGGGCCGGTGTTAAACAGAGAAGGGAGAATTTCCCCAAGGGAAATCCAAATGTTATTTCCAGAAAAAAGGGAAAGAGGTCCTGGGCTGAGAAAAACCAGAGATGTTCTTTGCAATGACACACCAAAAAATGAACCATGCTCACTTGTGATGAAAGCTTCTGAAGTGAAGTCTTAACATAAGCTGAAATTCCTTGGTGACATGAATGGGAATGATGAAAAAAGTAGTGAGGATTGCTGGAGTTGGTCAGGAAGAATCCAGAATTCCCCTTACAGTAGGAGTCATACCTCCAAAAACTTATAAAGATTGAGGATTGAATAAATATTTGGATGGTTTGAAGTAACTAGTATTGATAGCGAAGATATCATTCAGTATTTGGTAAGGATTGGCAATTTGTTGAATCACGATATTGAATTACAATAGTTTGCAGAACTGGCTAAGCAAAGAGCTAAAATGAAATATCATATACTCTTTAATTCTTTCAAGACACAGCTCATACCATTGTTTTCCTCCTTGTTGGAACAACCCAACTCGTCAGATAGAGTTCTGGTGAATGGCTACGATGAACGATCCCATTTGGATTTTGTATTTCCAGAAAGTCCCACTAACCTCTAACTGTGAAATTGTTATGGATGTAACAGAAAGAGTGTGATGAGTTACCCTGTAAAGTCTGTTGGCGACTTTCCTTGTATTAGGATAGATTTGGATGAAATTAATCTGTTGACCTGCCCACCTATTTTGAGGACAATAAATGTCAGTCCAGGAAGAAAAAAGTGGAAAAGAGTAAGAACGGTAATTTGCAAATTGTTCGAAATAGGAAATAACTGAAGGCCAGGTGTGGTGACTCATGCCTGTCTCTTTGAGACTGAGGTGGGTGGATTGCCTGAGCTAAGGAGTTTGCCTGAGCAGGAGAGTGAGACCTCTTCTCTACTAAAAATAGAAAAATTAGGTGGATGTGGTGGCATCTGCAGTCCCAGCTACTCGGGAGGCTGAGGCAAGAGGCTCCCTTGAGCCCAGGAGCTTGAGGTTGCTGTAAACTGTGACACCATGACACTACCTAGGGCATAGAGTAAGACTGTGTCTCAAAAATACATAAATAAATAAAAGGAATAAAACAAAATATGAGCACATCTCAATAGTCTTTTTGTGTGAAAGCTTACTGAAAATATCTTACAAAGCGATTAAATGATGTGTAAGAAGTTTCCTCAAGCTCATGAACTCATGGACACCTACCCCTGAAATCTGATAAGGGAGCGTTAAGGACAGACCCTACAACAGTGGTTCTCAACCTGTGGGTCACAGCGCACAGGAACTGTATTAAAGGGCTGTGGTATTAGGAAGGTTGAGAACCACTGCCCTAGAACTTAGCATCACGTGTGCCAGCTTTGCCTGCAAACTTTGGTCTGAATAAAGAGAGCTGGACAGAGGGTCACAGTTCTCCTATATCCTGAGTTCTCCTTGAGGGTCACAAATATTTTTAAAAAATAAATCTTTGGGCTCGGCGCCTGTGGCTCAAGGGGCTAAGGCGCCAGCCACATACACCTAAGGTGGCAGGTTCGAATCCAGCCTGGGCCCGCCAAACAACAATGACGGCTGCAACCAAAAAAAAAAAAAATAGCCAGGTGTTTTGGCAAGGACCTGTGGTCCCAGCTACTTGGGAGGCTGAGGCAGGAGACTCGCTTGAGCCCAGGAGTGGGAGGTTGCTGTGAGCTGTGATGCCAGAGCACTCTACCCAGGGGGACAGCTTGAGGCTCTGTCTCAAAAATAAATAAATAAATAAATAAATCTTTGTATTTTTTTTTCTCATACAGTAAAGACCTTCACTTTATTTAAAATTTCATGATTCTTCAACTGCCTTCTTCTAAAGAACTCTTGTTCAGCCCTCCTCCAAGCAGCCAAGTTCATAGCATTTTTATTTCTGAACTTTAATTATGATGTGCTTATTACCATTTTAAAATAATAGGATTCTTATTTCTATAGACCAAAAAGCACTTAAAATTTCAAAATGAATCTCCTCTTCAAAGGGAGAAGCCATCACTGCTGGAAGGGACTAAGTTTTTTTTTCTTTTTTTTCCTTCATTTCCCCCCGCCCCCATGAATCCTTACTGCACATTTTTTCCCCACTGAACTGAACTCTTGAACCATGATTGGTAGTACAATCAGATTAAAGAATACTCTTTTAAAAGACACTGATTTGGGCCCTGTTCACATTAGTGCTCCACGAAAAATGAGATGACAAGCTCCCTTTTTTTCTGAGTTGATTGGAGGTTCTATGTTTATTCTGCCCTTTAAAGTCCTTGATGAGACATGTACTTCTTGGGGCATTGTAAACAGTCATTAAGTCAGCCAGGATTTCACTCTGACGGCTCTGCTCCATGACTATCTGGAGAAAACATCTATGACTTGGCTTCAGGTTCTGGACGTCAGTTAACTGCCAGGTCTCAGATGGGTCAGATATAAGTACCAATGTTTCATCTAAATACCAGCTTTCAGAATTCATTTCCCAACATTATGTTGTTAATTCCAATACTTCATGAAGGGGACAAGCTGGCTTTATAATGGAATAGACCCCAGAGACTACAGACTTGGGTGTTTTGACTGTCAACTCTTAGGAGGTATGTAAGAGAGAATCATTCTGATTTTAAACCACGTGGCATGTGGGGTAAGTTAAGTCAGTCCGTATTCTCTCCTGCAACTCCCTGTGGTTTTAAAACGTTCTTCATTTTAAATAACAGCTCTGTTTTTTGTAAAGCATAGACTAACACGACAAATGTTCTATTAATGGTTTCTGAATTACCATGCTGGCCAACTTTAAGCACAAGTGTTTAAATTTCAAAGTAAAGCTTTACCATCCATTTTGCTTCATAACATGAATGAGTTTCTCTGGCTTCAAAATATGTGACTTAATTGCAACCAGAGTGCTGAGACTTGGCTCAGATTAAATAAGGAATGTACAAGTCAACTTGTCTTCGTTCTCTGTCAATATTTCATCCATTTCAGTAAGTCAAGTCAAAGCATCAAAATACATTGTATAGTAATTTCGAATTGGTAAATGCAGAACATCTCTGACCATGCAACGGTTTCAGCTTTACTTGATGTAAAAGATTAGGAAAGTTGGAAACAATGGGCAAAAACTGGTGATCTCAGATAATTGTTTTTCTTTTCTCCCTCCTTCATACTCTGTGCGAAGGTAGATCTCAGACAATTTCATAAGAAATTAAAATTGGAAGCAAACAGTGCAGCCGTTATAAGCAACATAAAGAAGTGAGTGATGATGCCAGCGTTATTGGCGATGTCCATCCTGGGCTTGCCCCGCCCATTGTCTCCTACTGTGTGACGCTGCCCAACTCACAGTACTACCCAAGGGCAGCTCAATAGGAGATGAACGGACAGCACCCTCTCCCCACCCAGACAGGCAGCCAAAATGTATTCAATGAAGGTATACACCTTGGCTTAGGAATTTCAGTCAGAAATTCATAGAACTGGCAGTGGAACAGGAGCTGAAAGATTACCACTCATGAGAATTCCAGTCATGCAAAGTTGTTGGAAGCCAATATATTTTTTTATTGTTTGGGATTCATTGAGGGTACAAAGAATGAGGTTACACTGGTTGCATTTTTTAGATAAAGTCCCTCTTATGTGTCCCACTCCCGAGAGTTGTGCCATATGCTGTGACCCCCCCCCCCCGTCCTCTTCCCTTCTCCCCTCTCACCACTTGCTCATTCCCCTACATCCGTGCTTCATATTAGCTCATTTAGTGGCTTCATATTAGAAGAGAGTACATTGGATTCTTTCTTCTCCATTCTTGTGATGCTTTACTAAGAAGAATGTGTTCCACCTTCATCCAGCTTAATAGAAAAGATGTAAAGTCTCCATCTTTTTTAGTGGCTGAATAATATTTCATGGTATACATATACCACAGCTTGTTAATCCATTCCTGGGTTGGTGGGCATTAAGACTGTTTCCAGATTTTGGCAGTTTTTAAATTGAGCTGCGATTAACAGTCTAGTGCTAATGCCCTTATGATAAAAGGCTTTTTTTTTCTTCTGGGTGGATGCCTAGTAATGGGATACAGGATCAAATGAGACGTCTTATTTGAATTCTTTGAGGATTCTCCATACTTCATTCCAAAAAGGTTATATTACTTTGCAGTCCCACCAAAAGTGTAAAAGTGTTCCCTTCTCTCCACATCCACGCCAGCATCTGCAGCTTTGAGATTTTGTCCTGTGGGCCGTTCTCCCCAGGTTAGGTGATATCTCAGGGTGGTTTTGATTTGCATTTCTCTGATGATCGGGGATGGTGAACATTTTTTCATGTCTGTTAGCCATTTATCTGTCTTCATTAGAGAAGTTTCTATTCATCTCTCTTGCCCAGTGCTATATGGGATTGCCAACATTTTGAATACAAAAATACTGTGAGGAAATAGAAGCTGTGTCATAAAGAGTATACTTGGGGAAGGGAGCAAGTCATCAAAGGGACACTCAGCACAGACAGTGGAGCTTTCAGGAAGCATGGCCTACAAAGACGATGCTTTTATCAGCTTTTTATAGATCAAAGGTTGTGTTGATGGCAGTGCATGAGAATGAAGATCAAAAATGGTTCCTGGCCTCTCCACAGTTTGATTATCCAGCTTTTCTGTGTTCCCACAAGCATATATTTTTTAAATCAGGTCCTGCCACTCATGGGGGCTTTAGTGATCTCTGTTCTTTTTCAACCAAATGGCCTGAACTCTAATAAACCAAGGAAAAAATATGATCAGCCAAGCAGATCAATGTGAAATGTTAGCATAAATGTAATATGACATGCTAAGTTAATGTAAGGCCAAGATGAAATGTATATATGTGGAGGTTCATGAAACAGAAATGATAGTTAAAACATGAATTATGAAGTGAGGCATACTTTTAGCTTAATGATCATGTTTATCTAATCTCAGTGCCCAGCACGTATCAAATACCCTGCTATTCTTGGGGGATACAAAGATAAATCAAATCATCTTTTTCCTCAAGGATCTCATGGGCTAGTAGGGAAAATGAAACATCCGCTCTTTCATTCTTTCCTTAAAATTTATTTATTACTTTTGAGTCCTGAGTCAAACTGTTATACTTACTTAGGCAGATCATGGATAGGAATTTGCCTGGAAACTAGTTCACTATAACCAGCTAGAACTAAATGTGGTTAATTATACATAAAGTATGTCTCAAATTGTGGACTTCAGTAAGTAACCTTGCTATTAGACTCTTCAGAAATTGATATTTTTCTGGTTAAGGCATAAGGATTTGTGTTTCAAAAAATCATGGTAGAGGAAAAGATTATTCTTAGTATTGCTGTTGCTATATAGATTAACTTCTATTTATAGAACTGCTGTACCCAGATAATGACCAAAAAGATGCAGGATTTGACTTAAGACTTGATTGGTAAGTAATAGGGACCTGTTCTTATTGTGACCAGGAATCTACACTGATGTGCAGAGATGAACTCAAGAATCCTTCTGTCAATTCAGGCAATTGGATTCAAATGGAGTAAGTCAGAAGGACCACACAGTCTTATATTGGGGTGCCAAAAAGATGTACACCCATTTTAAATGATCTTTCTTAAAATGTGCCAAAAATGTATATACCCTCTGTCTATTTCCCAGGTGAGGTGATAGGGCAGTGAGGAAAATCTCAGAGAAAGGGTCAGTCGAAAAAAAAGAAAAGAAAATGAAACAGAAATGTGATAACTCTCTTTCTGGCTCAGAAAACATGATTTATTTAAACCAAAATTCTATTTGTAATGCAGAAAAGAGAGGTTTAAAAAAATGGCTAAGATAGCCAAAGATAATCATTCTACTTTTCTCAACTTTGGGGAGGTTAACTTACCCTCAGAATATAATTTTTTTTTTAATGTCTAGTAAGTTTTGGTTGAAATTGAGGATATTAGAAATATCATGAGTTCCCACTATAGACATATCATACCTGCCCCCCCTCCTTTTTTATCAAGGACATTTCAATTTAGTTGGTTGGCCAAATTAATCAAATCTGAAAGGATTTGGCTCTCTTTTTGAAAGCTGTCCCGGAACTGGTAAAACAAATGGTTCTGCTCTTCCTGGAAGAAGTTCAGAGAGCCTCTCCCTTCTCCTCTCTCCCATCCCCCTTTCTCCCCACCTACCTCCCACATTCACTCTCAGAGCCATAGAATGGCTTTGGGACTATTATTAATAAAGGCAAGTCATCATTGAAGACTCCCTCTAAGGAGACAGGGTACTGTGGTTAGACCCTTGTTTAAAAAGCCCTTGTTTTCTAACCTTATCCATGCCCTTGTCATCTCTGGGTTATATTATTACATTGTGTTCTGCTGGGATGTGTCTTTGAAGTTCACTTGGCAGACGTTTGCGTTATCACTTCAGCCAGGATTTTTTTTTTTTTATATAATATGCCAACATTGGATATATACTAAAGTGATGAATATGATTCTCGCCCTTGAAGAGTTTATAATCCAACAAGAGTCATAATTTAGTTAAATAAATCATTGTAAGATATAAGAGGCATCGTGACCTATTGACAGAATTTTAGGCCACTTACTAGAAATATTCAGCTTGGTCTAAACTAAATACCAGAGTTCTCCAAAGTCATTGGTACTAAAAATCCTGGCTTGAATTAAACAAAACACATTTTCCATCCAAGAGAACAAATTCTGACAGCTACTTCGAAGCGTCAGAGCTGGGTTTTTACCACCTGCACGTGCTAGTAGTCTTATCAATTGAGTTCATTGATTTGTTTATTATATTCATCAAAAATCCCCCCAAATAAAAGCATACATTGGTAACTGGCCTCATTCAAAAATAGGTGTGTGCACAGATTGGTTTTGAATAGACCTTAATTCTATTTTGAATTATTGGTGCTATGTTGTTGATGTTGCCCCTTAGTTACCTATCCTCGCTTGGATTATGACTTGAGATCTATCGATAAGGATAAGAATCATAACAGTTAACCATGAGCATTTATTAAGGGCTTACTATGTGCAAGACACTCTCCCAAGTGGTTTTACATATACTCATGTAATCCTCTTAACCCATGAGCACTATAAAACCCTTTTATTTTGTAGTCGAAGAAACTGTGAGGCACAGAGAGACTATGCCCAAAGATGGCAGAGCCATGATAGGAAGCCTGTTCTATAGTCTACTATTTAATTCACACACTGAAGGCCTCTGCTGGGGGCCTCTGAGTGGACAAATTAGAAAAAATACACCCTTACTAGTAGGACGTAGCCTCTCACGATTGCACCTCTGACTCATCCTTTGGCCACGGCCTTTGTACAGTGCACAGACTGTGCAGCTGTCCCTGGCAGCCTTGCCTTCACTTGTCTCTTGTACCTATCATTGCCTTTACAGAAATATCAAGTGACTTTCATACGCATGATTTTATTTGATTTTTGGCTTCAGTCTTGTGAAATAAATGTGAAAATTAATTGTGTTTCTCTTACAAAAGAGGAATCAAAGACTGAGGCAGGTTCATATATTAATCACACAATAAGTACCTCACAAAGACCAATCAAGAACTCAGAAGCGAGAGAGGTCCTGGGTGTGAGCCTCTGTGGTTTACCACACCAAGTACACTACCTCTGATTTCGCTTAATGTTCACAAAGGTGCTACAGGATAGAAGTCACCAGCACGGGTACATAGATGAGGAAACAGCTTCCAAGAAGTAAAGTGCTAGTTTCCGTATTTTGTGAGCAGAAGTGTTAGTCTGATTCCAAATCTCTGCTCCATCCACCATGCTCACTTCATCTCTATTTGAGTATATCTGATCGGTGGAGAGGAAATCATACCACATAACACTCATTAGTGTTGGACAGTTGGAGGTTAGGATAAAGAATCACATAGCAGAGCACATTGCTTAGGGAGGATCCAGTAGGGAAGATACCCTTGCATTTTTAATGGCTTGGAACACAAAGAGGTAATACTCTCCAGAGTAAGAACCACTTACTTAGTTAATGAGAACCTACTAATTAAGCAGCTGTAAAATTGAGGCAGGCATTCAGGTGCTAGGTGAGAAACTTCCCTGCAAGGCCAACACCTTAGCCTCCTGGGATCACAGTCTAATTAAGAAGATGACTAACGGGCTTGAATGAGAACGGCAGCTACTTAGTCATCTCTGAGGACCTCTCATGGGGGCTCACTTAAAGGACTGGAGAAAGAATGCTCACAGATTCAGAACACCTCCCCCATTCTCTCCCCTGAGTGGAGGGTGCTGTTTACTGTTAGGTGTGCCTAATAATAACAGACCTTACTCCCCAAATGCAGAGACAAGGAATTAGCAGGCTGTTTATTGGGCAGTGGGTGCAGAGGAGGGTTCTGGGAGCCAAGGAAGAAGGAAAAACCAATGTAAAGAAATATTACCAAGGTTGTAGGCATAAGGGGAGTAGATTCCACTGGAGCCTCCTGGGAAATATACCCAAACCTTCCAGAATTGTCCACTTTTGAGGACGCGAGGGAGCATTTGTGCACTAGTTCCTTCCTCTGTTCACCGAGTGTTGTCTCCAGGGGCAGTAATTTCCTTGCATTCCTGGGCCTACTGGTGGGCTGAATGAATGTTTGCCAAGTCTTAAGACTCAGGGGCAGAGAGTGGAGGAGCATTCGCATGGCCTGGGGTTGAGGTAGGACAGAGCACACTGCTCTGTGGCTGGAGTCCTGTTGGGCTGAGGAAATCGGTTTCCAGTCTTTCAACTCCCACTCCAGGTCAATTAAGATATCCTTGGGCAATGGGAGATACCGGTTGGACACAATAAAATTCAAGTCTTTTATTAAAAACAAAGGAGAGTGCTGAATCCCATTGAGGAATCTAAACCTTCCTCCCATTCTTCCTCCAGGAGCCAGACTCAAAAGGATCAACATCCTCTTTGTTGTGAAAGAATATTGACCAACAACTTCTGTTTCCTCCCTCCGTCCCACTTCCGAAAGCCAGGATAGCTTTTTGCGAGTCTCACTTTTACAATGATGAAAATTATCAGACTACTTTTGGGAAACGTCTATGTCAAGGCAGTATGCTCAGTCCTAGAAATGGAAAGGGTATAAAAACAGAAAATATAGAACACATTTCTTACTTTAAGAAAGACCATTCTGGTTGAAGGAATTTCAGAGATAATGGGAAACTAGGGAATCCTAAATCACACATTTGGCCACGTTTTTACTTATCCAAGGCCAACATAAGAATTTCAGTGGGAAAGGAATTCATCTGGGGCTCTTTAAGAAATAATGAGCTAACTATATCAGAAACTTAGGTGAACAGGATCAGCAGCCCCATGTACCAGGGTTACCCTCAGTCCTTTTCCTAGGCATGTGCACTTATTCTTATGGATGTGTTTGTTAGGCGTGGTCTCCAGAGATGCTTCCCTCCCTCCATCTGTGAGCCACACATGCAGTATTCATGTCTTTGTATGGTCTGTCTTCTCCTTTGAATCTGGAATGATTCTGTGACTCACTTCTGGCAAGTAAAACATGGCAAATGGAACACTGTGTGACTTTCAGGGTTGGGTTAGATACTAAGTTTCCCTGAAAATAAGACCTACCCCCAAAATAAGCCCTAGCAGGATTTCTATGCATTTGTTAAATATAAGCCCTACCCCAATAATAAGACCTAGTGATAGCATGCATTTCAGCATGGAGAGTAGACATCCCCTGAAAATAAGCCGTAGTGTGTCGTCTTGAGAAAAAATAAATAAAAGATAGTGTCTTATTTTCGGGGAAACATGGTACTTTGGAATGTTTGCTCTTGGGATGCTGTCTTCTGGAACCTAGGTCTCATGCTGTGAGAAGCTCAAACCATGCAGAGGAGTCACCAGCCTCAGCTGAGCTACCAGCTGACAGTTAGCATCAACTACCAGCTATATGAGGGAGCCAACCTGGATGCCCAGCCACAGCTTGGCCAAGCCTTCAGATAGCCAGATACTGCCCTAGCAGTGGTCTGACTGTTACCAAACCAGAGACCCCAAATAAAAACTGCCCAGCTGACCTCAATGAATCCACAGCCCTATGACATAATAAGATACTGTTTTAATCCATTGAGTTTGGGGATAATTTGTTATACAGCAGTAAGTAACTGGTACAAAATTCAATTTGAGTATGTCTAAGATATCTGTAAAGTTTTTAATTTATACATAGTTGTTACATGATATTTTTAAAGCCTCATTATAACCTTGATTATTTCAAATAGCTTTGCAGAAAAATCTTGCTACTGATCAGATTTTTCATCGTAACCTTATAGATGAAATTCTTTTTTCTTTTTTTATAGCTGAAATTCTTATCATGCCATGGACCCTTCGTAGTTTGGTGGTGCCTAGGGTAGTCTTTCTTGGAGCAGTATTTTTAAGGGCATAATATAAAATTTGTGAAATTACAAAAGAAATGAATCATAAAGTTTCCAAAATATTTTAAAATTGAGTCTGGGCTATAGTAAGATATGTACTTCTGTTAATATATTAACCACATTTGGCTCGGTACCCGTAGCACAGCGGTTATGGCGCCAGCCACATATACCGAAGCTGGCAGGTTTGAACCTGGCCCAGGCCAACTAAACAACAACGACAACTGCAATAAAAAACAGCTGGGCATTGTGGTGGGTGCCTGTAGTCCCAGCTACTTGGGAGGCTGAGGCAAAAGAATTGCTTAAGCCCAAGAGTTTGAGGTTGCTGTGAGCTGTGATGCCACAGCACTCTACCCCAGATGACGGCTTGAGACTCTGTCTCAAAAAACAAACAAAACAAAACATATATGTATCAAAGAACAAGACTAGTGGTGGACATAATTACTATCATAATGTTGAAGTACCAATGAACATAATATTTTTCTAGCATTGTTTAACATCTTATGAAAGTTTTCAAAGTTAATCTTACAGAGATTACTCCTATCTTCCATGTCTCCATTCTCCCATCAGTATTTCCTTTCCTCTGTCTTTATCACATCTCACTATCCATCCATCTATCATCAAACAATCTTAACAGTTTTACGTATGTCAACATAAATTGCAAAGCACGGGGAAAATTTCTCCTAAATAATTCAGTGTGTCTGTCATTAACTAGGAGATGGACATAGATTTTCATATATGTGAAGCAATGATAATCTGATAGGAAAATATCTGATTTCCCTTGCTGATGCTATGGGCATGCCAATACTACATGGTCCGTTTCCAGTATTCATAATGGAAAGAAATGTTAAGTTTCAGTCAGAAGTTACTGAACATAGAGATGGAATATTTTTTTTCCCCATTCAAGTTCATGACCCTGCCTACTCATAGACCCCTTGGGGTCCAAGATCCTCAGGTGAAAGGAGCCAGTAAGTGCAACATTCAGACAGGTCCATAAATAAGTTAAAATGTAAGTCAAACATACATAAAAAGGATGGCGTACTTTGAAAATCCAGTCTTAAAAATAAATTCTGACATGTTCACCTTTAGGATTTGGTGGTGAAATGAAAGAACTTTGGAACACTCCAAAGAATCAAAGAAAAGGAAAGAATAATGGGTCAGACATCTGTGTGAAGTCTCCTAGGGCTTCTGTTGCAGAGCTAGAAACTACCAGACCTTGTTGTCTCACATTTCTGGAAGCTGGGGGTCTAAACATGGGGATCTTGTCAGGGCTGGGCTCTTGCTGGCAGCTCTAGAGGGCATAATCTTCCTTTGCCTGTTCTGGCTGCCGTTTGCTGGCAATAGGTGACATTCCTTGTCTCCTGAAGGCTTCCCTCCAATCATGGGGCTGTCTTCCCCAGGGGACACACATACCACATCCTCCTCCCTCTCTGAGCCTCTCAGTATTCAAATTTCCTTTTTTTATAAGGACAACAGTCACACTGGATTAAGGCCCACATGAATGACCTCAATTTGACCTGATGACCTCTGTAAACACCTTATTTCCAACTCAGGTCACGTTCTTCTGTATTAAGACTTAGGCCGTCAGCAAACCTTTGTGTGTGCTGGGGGGTGTGTGTCACAATTCGACATGTTAACATCAGACCTTTATGACTCAAAAGAACAAAAATGTCATTGTAGTTTAAAACTAAATCTCTCTAGAAGGACCTGAAATTAAATATGTCTCGAGTTACATGGTCTGGTCTTAGCAGCTTGCTTCTAGAACACTGAAGCATGGAATATTCTTTCATGATTTTATAGGAACTTTGAGGTATATAAATACTTGTCTAAATAAGTAATCTCTAGCATTCACATTTTAGTCAAAACAGGTTCCAAATTGCTATCATTGTTTTTAATGGTATTAAATTGCTGAAAGTTTTCACTGAAAGTTATACTCAAAGAACTGTTCTAAATTTTTAAAATGAGACAGTAACCAATTACTCAACAACAGTTATTGAGAATAACTTTATTTCCTGAGGATAAAAAATATAATAAATATGGGCCACATCCCTAGATGCTTATAGCAAAACAAGGCAGATGAGTTCACACACACACACACACACACACACACACACAGATAATACACACTGTCACACCACTATTCCATTTAAAAAATCCTTTTCCATCTCCATGTTCATGTCTATTATAATTTCTTTTGATTTTGAATAGATTACGAATTATATTTACATCTGGGATTTTGATTATGTTAGGCTTTTCTTTTTAAAAAATTCAATACTGATTCATATTGCCTCTACAAAAAAAAAATCATTCAAAATCAACCTCATGAGATCATTTTGAGTGATCAAGGTAAAATACTCACCAAATGGAATATTTTTAGCACATGATAGCTATTCTGGTTGACTATAGTTCTACATAGCAGAGTCACCGGTGACTTAAGGCCTTTCTGAGAAGCACGGATGTTTATTGACACCTGATAAACTCGATAGCCCCACCTGTGTTGTTTTATACTTTATAAAAATTTACTCCAAAATATTTTTCATGAGAAGGCATGGAACATTATTATTTTTAAAATAAGTAGGAACCAAAATTCCAAAGAATTCTTAGACACATAAGGGCAACATATGGTTCTTTAAAAATACATATGAGCAATTCATTTCGAGTAGGTTGAAAGAGACTCAAAGAAAAAAAAAATCCAGATGCCATTTGATTTCAAAGAGAGGGAGAGGAGCCTAAAAAGCATTGCTTTGGCCCAATAGATTTTTTTCTGAGAGGTACTTAACATCTCAAAATCTTAATTTTTTTCATCTTGAAAGGATGGATATTCATACCTACTTTCAAGATTGCTTGGGCTTGAATATATGTCAGTGTCCCCGTCCAATGCCTGGCGTGCAACAAATAGATCCTCAAGAAACGTGACTCCCAGTCTCCTGTGTGGCCTCTCATAATCTCAAGCTCTTGCTGGAAGTGGCCACCCTGCTAGGAAAAGAATTTTTAATGAAATGGGAAAACATTATGCATTTCTTCTATGGTCATTGCACGCTGAGATTTGGGCTCAAAACCCAGGAAAAAGTGAACTAGACGGTCCCTTCTATGTATTTGCATCCAAGCAGCTGGAAATCGCCTGGCTTTCTCTCCTTAGCATATTCCTTCCAGCAGAACCTTCCAGAACGCTTCAGTGCGGGTGAAGAGAAGGGCAGCAGGCTTTGCAATCCCACGGTGTTGCTTGCTGAGGGAGAAGGCAGCGGTCCGCCTGTATAATCCGATTTCATCAACTCACACTAATCACTACTGATAGTAGCAAAATTTAGCCTGGATCTGCCTGGTTAATCTAGATTGACAGGAGGGGAGAGTGAGGGAACACAAGGGCACAGGAACAAAGGGGAGGAAGGCGGCACCGATTTCCAGCCTCGCGCGTCCATCTGGGGCTTCTCCTTTGCTTACCTTATAAACAAATGCCACCAGTTGTTAGGAGACCAGCCTTGCACGGAGCGGTTTCACCAACGACAGGTGCACGGAGTCTGCGAGTCTGCAGAGAGAGCGATACCTCCGAGGTGCGGCTGCGCAGAAGGTACACACAGGTGCACGTGGTACCTGAGACTATGTATTATTTATTGAAACTGAGCTTGCATTCTCTTTATCCTCTGGGCAGCCTTGGTGCCTCCTAAAATGGATGCCACCAGCAGCTAATCTACAAGGGCTCCGGATGCTCTTGACTTTTATGATTTTTCCTAAGAGTTATTGTAAGTTCTAGCTGCTGGGCTTCTTATTAAAGCTTGGAGAGTAATTGGCAACCGCACTGGCACAGCCGAGGGAGGACGACCCGTGTGATTTCGGACGTTTCCACGTGGACACAAGTTTTCTTTGTTAAGGGAATACTCCACTCCGGATCTGGAGGATATACAGAAGATAGACCATGTTAAAGCTTCCTCGTCCATAGACTGCGTGATTAGGGATCTGACTGTTATGCGTGTGTTCACAGGGACAGGGAAGATGGGCTATCTGAACGGCATCTTCATGGTTCCTTATGACACCTGTGTCTGGCAGACCAGGGAACTTTTTGCATTTGGGTAACACAGCCGTCTGGAATACACTCCCCTGGATTTTCCATGTTGGTGAAACTATTGTTGACGGCTTTAGTATCTCATGTTGCCATGCTAAAATCACCTAAGGGCAAAAATGTCTCCTGGGTAAGTAGACGATGATTTTGTATCTCTCTTCAAAATACATTTTAAGCTAAAACACCTGCTTTCAGAACTTAAAGACATCCAGGGGTTTCAGGTCAGGAGGAGTGTCTGGAAAACCTACTGAAAGCAGCATTTGACTTAGAAAAGCCGGTAAATGTCTTTATCAGCGGCAGAAATGCTTTGACAAAGTCATGATAGTGTGCTTGCTAAAATATGCCCTCCAACACATGGAACCGCCAGGTTGGTTTTGCCAGTTTTAAGTGGCTTCACCTTGGCAGACACATACAGAATTGAAAATGTATTCATCCAAAGTCAGGGCTATGACGTGAAGATGTTTTTAACTTCAGAACTGTTGGTGTTTAAATAAAAATAGGAATAGTGTAGATTTCCTGGGAGGGTCTGCGAGTCAGTTGTTAAGGGGAGAATGTTCAGGCTTTTCATTGTTTGGGAAAAGTATAGACATGTGTCTTTTATGTTTTAGCAGCAAGATAGTGTAGGCTAATTTTTCATATCACTGATGTCTGTCAATCAATAACAGGTGTGCTAGTGAGTTTACCATTTCCGTAATAACAACGGTATGTTAAGCCTAATCATATTTGATACTTTAATATCGTTTCAAGGTAGTTTCCTGCCAAAAATAGAAAACATCAGATTGTGCTCAAAATAATGAGAACAATCTGTAAACTCTTAAAAAAAACAAACAAACAAAAAAACCAAGCGGCTTTAGTTCCCTGTATAGATGGTAAGTAAGCTTGATACATTAAAATCAATAGGCAAATAGGGCCTCTATGTAAAGTCCTATGTTGAACCCCCAATTTTTTATCCATCACCGACACATAAATATATCATTCCATCTTTCATGTTGAGAAATAATTTTTTACTACCTTAATTTGAAATTCACTAATTAAGTTCTTCTTACTTTATATGAGGTAGCACAATATTTGTCTAAAGAATGGAGATTGTGGCCAGAGGTGGTGGTGGCTCATGCCTGTAATCCGTGCAAGCTGTGAGGCTGAGACAGGTGGATCACCTGAGCTCATGAGTTCAAGACCAGCCTGAGCTTAAAAAAAAATAGCTAGGTGTTATGACTGGCACCTGTTGTCCTAGATACTCAAGAGGCTGAGGCAGGAGGATCACTGGAGCCCAAGTTTGAGGTTCCCATGAGCTATGACACCACAGCACTCTACCAAGGGTGACAAAGTGAGACTCTGTCTTAAATAAACCAAAAAAAGGAATGATGATTGTGCTTTTTTGGGTCATGAATAGTTACTCTTTAATAGTACTTAATTAAAAGAGGTGTACCTTGGTTTGAAACACAACTTGCAATGTTATTTGTGAAAACTTGATGACATTTTTGAAGTTCATTGATCATTTAAAATGGATATTGGCTGGGTGCTATGGGTCACATCTGTAATCCCAGCACTTTGGGAGGCCCTGAATTCAAGAGAAGCCTGAACAACATAGCAAGACCCCATGTCTACAAAAAATTAGCTAGGCATGGTGGCATGTACCTGTAGTCCCAGCTACTCAGGAGGCCAAGGCAGGAAGATCGTTTGAGCCTAGGAATTTGAGGTTGCAGTGAGCTTTGATGATGCCATAGCACTCTACCCTGTTTTGTTTTTTTTAATTGATGTTATTGTTGATAATTCACTTCCTTCTACTATAACCTAGGGATATGTATGATTCAGAGACCCTTTGCCTAACAGTGAGTTTGTTTCCTTCCCAATATAAAGAGATCCAGGAGCTAATTCTCATGCCCCAATGAGTTTGCTACTTTGTGCCTGCGTTTAAACACGAAGGAAGGAGTAGTTTCAAACTTCCATCCCTTCCCTTCAGCTGATTAATCCTCCTAAGAGATTAATTCTCTCCAAGCAGTGCCTGCCCAATGGTGTGTTTTGGCTGGGAGGGCAAAACTTGAAATATTTTGTCATCTCAGACTACCACTGAGTTTGGTCAACTTAAGACTCGATTATGCTAATATTTTTTGAAAAGTTCAGGTTGTTGGCTGAAAATTTAGAAAGGCTGGTACCAGAGTTTGTCAAAAATACCAGGGTTTGTCAACAGTAAAGTGTATGCGTTTAATTACGGTGGCAATCCTGGGAATAGAGTAATTAGGTTGGTGTGCGCTGATTGTGCAGTGAAGAAACAGTTGTTAATGGATGTTATGAAAGTCCTTATTTTGATTTTAGGGTAGAGAGAGACGCTTTGACTCGGACTTCAGTGTCATCAGTTTTGTGGTTGTTTTGGGTATTGACTGAGGTTTCTCTGGGGTTTGGGGCTGGGCAGAGTGAGATATATCTGGCATGCCTGCTCCGGCCATTCTCATTTCCTTTTGGACATTTATGGGGACATGAGTTCAGGAGAAGAAAATGATTTATCCTGTAGCTAGAACCACATGGTAAACTTCACAGCGGTGAGAAGAGGTCTTGTAACTCCTTCCCCCTTGATCCTTCTGGTATGTTCCTCAGACATGTTGCCCCTATGATAAATATGAATGCACCTTTGCTGAACCCTGCAAGCCTCAGAGTGAAACACCACCCTCCTCTCCTGGGTATACCTCTCAGAGCTGGGCAGCTGGTTAAATGGCGTGATAGTCTCCCAAACCATACAGTGGAAAAGATAAGAGTAGCTACCTATTTGTCTGAGACATGTGAAGAACGATCAAGTCATCTGGGTAGGAAGTTTCAATAGTCATTCAACAAACGTTCGTTGAGTGCCATCCTCTCTAATATTCTAGGCACCAAGGAAATCTCAGTGAGTGAGATGCTTAAAAATTCCTGACCTCAGAAAGCTTCCACTCCAGCAAGGGGAGACAGACCCTGAGCAAATGCCCAAGTGGCATGTCAGGTGGTGAGTAGAATAGAAGCAGAAAATGGGGCTTCCCAGAACTAGAACCCAGCCCCTTCCTGAGGTCAGTTGCAATTCCTGGTTCCCATGCCAGGAATTGCGAGGTGGTCCTGCAAATGGGTGGGTCAAAACCATGTGAGCAGAGACTGGAAGAGGGTAACAGAGTCAGCCATGAGAACAGGTAGGAATCGAGTATCCTGCAAGGGAAGGGTCCGCTGCAAAGATCCTGGGTCCGGAGAGCTCCCCGAATGTGCGTGAGTGTGTGAGGAAGGGCAGAAGGCCCAGGTGGCTGTACTGGGGAGACATTCCTTCACTTTCCTTGTGTGTCTTGTAGATAGTTGGGTATCGTTAGTAACTGTCCGTGGGGGGTTTGAAGGCAGACCTAAATCCCTTTGTTAAATCTCTGGAGAATCATGATGTAGAGAGACATCATAGGACAGTACCCACTGGTACATGCCAGATGAGATCGTAGATGGCAGGAATAGCCACATCCCTTCCACAGACGGATGTATTCAAGCTTCACACTCAACTGTGGCACCTTAAAACTGTAGAAGCTTGTTTTATTGTTTACTTGTTTTTGTCTTTTTTTTTTTTGTTTGTTTTATTTTTTTGAGACAGAGTCTCACTCTGTTGCCCTGGGTTTCCGTGCCATGGTGTCACAGCTCCCAGCAACCTCAAACTCTTGGGCTCAAATGATCTGATCTTCTTGCCTCAGCCTCCTGAGTAGCTGGGACTACAGATGCCCACCACAATGCTTGGTCATTTTCTGTTTTTGTTTTGTAGTTGTCATTATTATTTGGCAGGCCCAGGCCAAGTTTGAACCCACCAGCCTGGGTGCATGCAGCTGGTGCCCTAGTCTCTGAGCCACAAGGGCCAAGCTGAAGACTTTTTTTTTATTATGACATGATCCCGTGGTCACCTGTTCATGACAAGTACATAGACTCCTTAAAATGCGACATTATGCGTGCTAACCTTTGTTGAAAAGTCATTTTTCCGTGGAAATACAAAATACAAAAATAATGGGCCCCACTGGGATCCTAACACTGGGTAAATTCCCTTGCCGTTCTTGTAATTCTCAAGAGCATAAGTTAACCATAATGAACTTTCTGGTATTCCACATCTGTGGTCCTATGTGTAAAGAATTACTAGTAGTTCAGGGTGGTTGCCTTGGCTGCTTTTTCTGTGGTGGATCAATTAAAAAAAAAAAAAAACTAAGAAAATGAAGGGAGTCTGTAAAGGACATAAACAAGTTACTTACATTCACATAACAGTGCCAGAGATTAAGAATGCAGAATTTGGGGGTTTGCATTTTCTTGTTAGAGATTCTCCTAGCAAATACATTAAGTACATTCGTGCTATTATTATAAGATAGATGTCACTAGAAATTGGCTAAAAGACTAACATGGTAGGTCATTAAACATACTGATGATACGATGGGGCCCGGACTCTTTTCTGAAGCAGAAAATGGGTCTTCCCAGAACTAGAACCCAGCCCCTTCCTGAGGTCATTTGAATCTCTCTATATTTCATCTTATTTCCATGTGGATCTCTCTCTCAAGCTGTCAGGAATCATATTTCTCTGGGGGGTTTTCTTTTTACCCTCTCTGATCACCCTGTCTGGACTAATTTTAAGCTGAATGGCTTTTAAGGTGGGGCTTTGTCGGAAATGTACTTGCTGTTGGTTTTGCTTTATTTGATACACAAGTTTCACTGCGACACCTTAGGTGACCCGTCTTCAGACAATATTGATTTCTGAAAATGTCCATTTTCCTCCTTTCCCTTTTCGTGCTCTGAATGTATACGTCTGTCTTCAGATATATTTATTTTCATCTCTCCCCTTGTGGGGACGTTAGAAGATTTATTAAACTGTTTTCAAACATCTATGTAGATTTTAATTTTTCAGCTTTATTCACAATTGATAGGAAATTATAGCAAGTCTTAAGATACAGACAGGTTTTTTATTTATATATTTATTTTTGAGACAGAGTCTCACTGTGTCGCCCTCGGTAGAGTGCTGTGGCGTCGCAGCTCACAGCAACCTCAAAATCTTAGGCTTAAATGATTCTGTTGCCTCAGCCTTGCAAGTAGCTGGTACCACAGGTGCCCACCACAACGCCCAGCTACTTTTTGGTTGCAGTTGTCATTGATGTTTAGCTGGCCCAGGCTGGGTTCGAACCTGCCACCCTTGGTGCATGTGGTGGGTGCTATAACCACTGGGCTATGAGCACTGCCCACAGACAGGTTATTTATGTTCAGAATCACTAAGATTCTTCTAGACACACAGAGACACAATTTTTTCTCCCTCCAAATATATTTGTGTATGTATACCAGGGGTCCTCAAACTTTTTAAACAGAGGGCCAGTTCACTGTCTCTCAGACCATTGGAGGGCCAGACTGCAGGCCCGGGGTGAGTCAGCTGCTAACCAGGACAGGCAGCGGTGGCAAAAACACCCAGCAGTCCAGATAAATGTCCTCAGCAGGTGGTAGTTTGAGGACCCGTGGTACTCTATGTGTGTGCATACTCTAACAGATTAACTGTATGTCTAGGCTTGGAAATCTGAGATTATATCCGTTGGCCTTAGTGAATATAAATACGTAATGCTTTATATAGCCAGCCATAAAACATGAAGAAGTACATGTTTGTATGTAGCCTGCCACTCTTAATTATATTTATTTAATATTAAAATATGTTCCTTTTGAAAATAATCCAAGTTCAAACTTACAAGTTACTTAGGACGAGGGACCAAGCCAGCATGCCCCGTCTCAGAGCTGCCCCTCTTCCCTGCTTCTCTCTTCTTCGTTTCTGATCCTGCCGACAATTATTTTCTCATGCACCGAAATTCAAAGCCTCGCTGACAGGATACACTGCTGGGAAAAGAGGTACTTTGGAGACAGAGTCTGGGTTTAAATCCTGCTTCTGCCACCAGCCGTGTGACTTTGGACAAATCCACTCTGGTTTATTCATTTGTAAAATGAAGATACTAAAACTTTTCCTCTAAGAGTATTTTTTAAAACTGCACAAGGTGCTTACTGTAGTGCCCACATAGTAAGTGGTTAAAGTCTGGTTTGTTCCTTTCGTCTTCCTTTTCTTGTCCAACGGCACAACTGTACCATCAATTCAAGGGTTGATCGTCTTACGTCTGACAGGCCCTGCGGTTACCTCTGTACTGATTAGCCCCTTCCAAACCTGCTCTTCCATTCATTCCAATGCTTTTCAGACATTTTCTACTATTCAGTATATTTTCTTAAACCCATATTTTCAACAGTTTCCAAGAATGTCAAGATCCTTTAAGAATTCTTCACCATCCATACAGAAATGAAACGTTCCGTGTCCACCTGAATTCCCTCCACGGACAGCAGAAGGATCCAGAAGAGAGGTGGCCTGAGCGGCCTTAACCTTGGGTTGGAGCCCAGGTCTTAGGCTAGACCAGTGTTCTTCAACCTTTTTTTATCTCACGGCACACTCGCTCCTCACGGTAAACTGCCATGACACACTTAAATTATGTTGATTAAAAAAAAAGTACACTTACTATGTTTCGAACTTGTTTCAAAAATAATTGAATTAATGATCTTTAAAACTTTTCTTGGCACATCAGTTGAAGAACACTGGTCTAGATGAACTTTGAGCGGGTGGAAGTTCTCTCTTGCAGTTTGCTGGGACAGCTCTAGGGCTTTTGTCTGAGGTGGAGGGAGAGATGGGTGTGTGTTTGGGAAGATGCTTCACACAGGTGCAGACGTCCTTCTCCTGGGCACCCGTGCCTAGCCTGTGTGTGTGAGTCTGAAGAGCACAGGGTGAAGGTCAAGGGGGGGTGTGCAAGGTCAGGTGGAGAAAATCAGATCGTCGCCCCCGAGTCACCAAGTGTCCTGCTGCACTCTTCTGTTTTTCTATTTGAGTGAAGGATTTAAAAAAGAAAGAAAGTTGAGAACGCTCAAGCTGGTGCAGAGAGATGTGTAAAGTGTAATCTTAGCATCACTATATTCAGGCTAAACAATGAAAGGCTTCGTGCGGTGTGACATTTCTAGGAGAAGCAGCAGAGCCGCCTTCATCTGCGATGCCACATTCCCAGCTTTTCGGGCCCAGGAATGGGAGGATCAATGGTGAACTGTCCCCTAAAATTGAAGCAATAACAATTTGCCCCAGATCACAAGCTGTTCCAGGGCACCTGGGTCCCTGCCCAGTTTGGGGATTTTGTTCTCACTACTGTGGCCTCAGCGCAGGCGAGCCAGCAGGATCGGCAGATTGAGAAGGAAAACACGCCACATCCCTGTGACTCTGCTGGCTTGTGAGAGGGGCCGGGGGGCAGCCCTCTGTCGTAGGATCAAGACAGAGCAGGGGAAATAAGGCTGGGCGGGTTCCCTCTGCCCTGAGCGAGGCAAGATCAGACATGTTCCCTTTGGAGAAAAGACTGGAGAGATTCAGCTCTGAAAGATTGTAGATCAGTTACCAAGAACGCTTTTGCAGGGATTCCTTAAAACTAGGGTGACCAGAAGTCCCATCTTATTCCTAATGCCATGACAGCTATTACCAAAGCCCCTTTCAGAGTGTCCTGATTAGGACAGTGAGTTACGCTGTCACTGTAAATGTGGTAACAGAGTGTGCGTGGATGATTGTGGCGGAAAGGAGAGGGAAGAAGCAGGGCCTGGCTGGGCATGAGTTTTCTCTAGAAAATGTATGCTATGAGTACCCTGAAATTCAGTGAGCCTGGGAAGTCTGGCTACATCTAGGGAATCCTCAAGCCGTAAGCAGGGAGGCAACAACTTTGTGCCTTTGGGCAAACTAATTCGTTTAAGGATCACTTTCTTTACATGAAAAATGGGGATCATTTTGTTTACCTCTCTGGTGGCCGTGAGGCTTAATCATAAGAGTGCCAAGAATAGATTCATTAAAGGTAAGAGATTTCCCGAGGAAAAAGAACAGAAAGGATTTTGCCTGGCTTTGAAGAGCGTCCACATTTCTGACCCTAGAAATGGCACGAGTACCCTAGGTACTTCCACTCCCATTCCTAGGTAGAATTCACTGCCACTTTCCTAGGTAGAATTGCTGTTTTTCTGAGTGCATGTCCTAAATTCTCACCTCTGTTTTTGCTGCCACTGCTCGACTGACAGGTTAACACCCCTCCACCCCCACCCAGGGCTGAAATTTCACAGGTGCTACCTCTTCAAGGCCAAGATAAAAGCAAGTCTTATAATAAAAGAGAATTATCCTCTTTCCATATGTACCTGGAGCCCTGGGTAAAGTAAATTTGTGTTTATGTTGCTAGAACTCACCTTACATAGGATTACAATAAATTTCAAAATTCTAGGTGTTTTTACCTTTGAAAATTAACACATTTCCAGTACAAGGAAAGTCAACAACAATGCAGTGACTTCTGGAAAAAAAAATTAACAGAATAGTCAGAATACTCGGAGGAAGAAAAGATAAAGGTAAGATTTCCTAAGGACTCATGCTCATTTCAAGGAAATAAGACCGTTAGTGAGGAACGTGCAATATTTAACTTGCAGGCTATCCAAGAAATGAAGGTGAGATGTAAATACTGGAGGTACAGAGCAACCCCCTGCTGCTTTTAAGAAAGGGACTTAGGGCTCGGCGCCTATAGCTCAACCGGCTAAGGCGCCAGCCACATACACCTAAGGTGGTGGGTTCGAATCCCCAGCCCGGACCCGCCAAACAACAATGATGGCTGCAACCAAAAAATAGCCGGGCGTTGTGGTGGGCACCTGTGGTCCCAG
>CAUYTI010068203.1:0-22166 GCA_963575145.1 Galago senegalensis
TCCCTCCTCCTCTCTCTCCCCCCCTCTCCCCTCTCTCCTCTGTCTCCCCTTTCCTCCCTCTCTCTCTCTTCTCTTCATTTTCCTCTTCACTCTCTCTTCTTTTCTCTTCTCTTTTTCTCTCCTCCTTGGTACTGCTCTGCAGCCTCCCTCCCTCCCTAACCAATAAAGACCTTTCATACCAAAAAAAAAAAAATTGCACTTATACTAAGAGACTAGCATGGTGGTTTACCAGGGGCTGAGTGGCGATGGAAAAGGTAAGCTGTTAGTCAATGGGTAGATTTTCGGTTATAAAATGACTAAATTCTGGAGAGATCATGAACAGCATGGTGGGCAAAGTTATTGACAAGTATTGTATACTCGAAATTTGCAAAGAGAATGGATCTCAAGTATTCTCACAACACACAAAGAAAAACAATCTATGTGAAGTGCTAACTGCGTTAATTATTTTGATTGTGGTAGTCATTTCACAATTGTACATATATGCAAACACCACGTTCTACACCTTGAATATCTACTATATTCGTCAATCACACCTCAATAAAGCTGGGGGAAATGACAAAGAAAACTCTGGGATTCCCCACTTTAAAATAAAAAACGCTAAATAATAAACAATGAAGGCATTCAAGAAATCAACAGGGAAGAATTCACTTACCAGATAAATCCTCAGTCTTCACATGAAGCGAGGGCTTCTCTAAGAACTTTATAAATAGTCGTTCTTCCCAAGACAGGAAGCAATTATTTCTATAGAGTGGTACACAATTCTGATTTCAAGAATCGTATAGGCAGCTGCCCTGCAGAGTGAACTAGTCAGCTCTAAAAACTTACAAACCTACAACAGGCCCTTGACATCTGCAAAGTGATAAGTGCCCAGATGGGACAAAATACCACAATCTAGATGCTGAAACAACAGCAGAGGATTTGCGCTTCTCTCATGAAGGGAAGTCAGGTATAACAGGAAGCTTGAATTTGCTTCTTTGGATCCATTGATGTATCGTGTAACAGAGAGAAGAATCCTGGACGTGTAGGCACTTACCAGCATCATCCAAATAAATATCAGTGGCTTTGCAGATATTGCAAACTCTTAATGACACAGTATTTTAGCATCTACAACAAATACAGATGACCACCTCCCACTGACCACCTCCTTGAGTTGGCTTGAACATGCACCCCAAGTACATTACCCCCAAGGCCTAATTCCTTATGTAGACCCCCTCCGTGTGTTGACCACTTGGTGATAGTCCCTTGGGTGGTCAACTCACAAAGGTTCTACTATATTTATAATTTGCCTAAGAGAAACCTTTGATCAGAGATCACCACAGGGATATTCTGCATTAATGTTAGATGAACTCCGACACACAGCCTGGTAGTTAGAGTTTGTTACAATGATTTACTTCCGATCGTCACTGCGATGGGAGAGACATCTGCAGGGGTAGGACGCTACGGCAAGGACCCGCGAGCACAGATTCATGTGTGTTACCTGTTCTTGCTTCTCCAGCCACTTGTCCACCATTGGGTGACTGGCACTCAGAGACGAGCGAGCATTGTCTCTCTGAAATTGGTTAGACCAGTTACTAGTATCCCGCGGGAGGCTTCTGTAGTTCTCATCTTTCTATTTGAAAAGAAACAGAAAGGTGTCTTGTAAAAAACCAGACCTCGCAAATTAAGGATGCACCTGGTTTTTCAAAAGTAGCAGAAAAATTTAATTCCACGCATTTAAAATACTTTTAACAAACCAGCTGAGGGAAGACATTCCACCCAGACGAGACCTCAGAATTACACTCCTGTGCCAAGGACAGGGGGTTCAAAGGACACCAGCAGGAATGGCGGCCACACAAGCAAGCACATGGCAAGCAAAAAGGCGTACTTTGAACTCCTGGCCAGTATGTGCACCAGAAAGTGAAAAATACTTCTACACAGGGTGGACACAAAGTGGGCGTTCCGTTAAAATAATTTAATGTAGTAAATTGCATATGAACTTTATGAACGCCTTCTATAAGACTTTTACTACGTATTAGTCATGGCGTTTTCCCTTTTCTTCTTATTTTTAATCTCATCGTCACACAGTGATGTATCTTCTGTAATTCACCAAACATGCTGAAAACAAGGAAGAATAAACGACTTGCCCCTTCACTGAATCCTCATCGACTCGTGACTTTGCTTGAGAGACTTAAGATTCTCTGGGTTAGCCTATCACCTACTTGACAACCTAGTAGTTAGCATTGACTCGAACACTTACAAAAAATGGTCCATCAAAATGTTTAATACATGACACACACATAATTGTTCGCTCTGACATGGTTATGACAACTGATGTCTTTACATAAATAAATATGCATCAATGAGGCCAGAGATAGTGGCTTACCCCTTTAATGCCAGAATTCAGACAGGAGTCGGCTGCTGGGCCGGGAATTTCAGACCAGCCCTGGAAACACAGTAAGACCCTGTCTCTATAGACAAAAAAAAAAAAAAAAAGTAGCTGCCTGGGGTGCTGTGTGCTTTCAGCCCCCGCTGCTCAGAAGGCTGAGGCAGCAGAAGACTGCCTGAACCCAGGAGGTGAAATTGCAGTGAGCTAGGATGATGCCACTGCACCCTAACCCGGGTGACAGAGCATCGGTCTCAGAAAAAAAAAAAAAGAACCAGGTGAGGGGGCTCATACCTGTAATCCTAGCACTCTGGGAAGACAAGGTGGGTGGATTACCTGAGGTCACAGGTTTGAGACCAGACTGAGCAAGAACAAGACCTGGTCTCAAAAAATAGGTAGGCCTTGTGGTGGGTGCCTGTAGTCCCAGCTACTCGGGAGGCTGAGGCAAGAGAATCACCCGCGCCCAAGAGTTTGAGGTTGCTGTGAACTGTGATGCCAAGGCACTCTATTGGGGGTAACAAAGTAAGACTCTGTCTCAAAAAATGAAATAAAATAAAACTATACTATTCTTCTTCCTGCTTGAGTTCTAATAGGGAATAAAACTTAAAAATGAATTAATTGTCTTGATGTACATTGATATATTGTCACACATAGAAATAAACAAACCCTACAGATGCTTAACAATATAAATTTTGAAAGAAACTGGGAGAGACATCTCAGAGGTAGGATGCTACGGCAAGGACATGTGAGCACGGATTATAAACTTCAAAGAGCTAACACGCAAAAAAAAAAAATGATCCTTTAAAACTCAGCTGTAGGAATAAACTTCAGTAGCAAGTACTTTTTATTAAGAAAAAATCCAGGTGTGGTGGCTTACTCTTATAATCCTAGTACTCTGGGAGGCCGAGACAGGTGAACTGCTCGCCTGAGCTCACAGGTTCCAGACCAGCCTGAGCAAGAGTGAGACCTCATCTCTAAAAAGAGCTGGGTGCTGTGGTGGGCACAACCCTTGAACCCAGCAGTTTGAGGTTGCTGTGAGCTATGATTCCATAGCACTCTACTGAGGGTGACAAAGTGAGACTCTGTCTCAAAAAAGAAAAAGAAAGTAGACATGTCTGGTCCCCGCAGCTAGAAAAAGCTGTAATGGTGAGTATCACAAATGCAGCAGAACGCTGGCTGGTGTAAGATGGAGACCCTGCTGCGTGCCCAGTGATAAGGGGGCCAGCCCTGCTGCTAAGAAACAGGGAAATGAGGAGGAACAAAGTCGGAAGAAAGGAACAGAGCAGACAAGAAACTAAGGCTTCTCACAGCTCAAACACTGAGCCTCACCTAAAAACCTCAGCTGGCAAAAAAAGGAACTACTGTTTCACATGACAGCCCATAAATACACTGACAAGAAATTAAAATAGGTCAGACAGCATAGGTAATTTTTTAGTGGCAGAGCCTCAGACACGTACGGACAGGAGGATTCAAAGTAGGGTGAACCTCGAGGACCATTTTCACAGCATAGATCTTGAGGCTGTCATGGTTTTTTTGGAGAAAGGAGGGAGCTAAAATAATCGAAATTTATTTTTCACCGTTCCAGAGGCTCTAAGCCTGAGATCAAGGAGCCAACACTGGGGTTTCTCAGAGGCTTCTGTCCTTGGCTTGCAGGTGGCCAACTTCTCATGTCCTCACCCGGCCTTTTCTCTGTGCAGGACAGGGACACTTGGCTTTTATACACATTTCCCACAATTTGAGGTCATTCGTACACCAATTCCTCGCTTAGAAAATGAATAATTAGGCGGTGCCCGTAGCTCAGTGGGTAGGGCGCTAGCCCCCACATACACTGAGGCTGGAGGGTTCAAACCTAGCCCAGGGCAGCTAAAACAACAATGACAACTACAACAACAACAACAAAGCTGGGAGTCATGGCGGGCGCCTGTAGTCCCAGCTATCAGGAGACTGAGGGAAGAGAATCACTTAAGCACTAAGAGGTCTGAGGTTGCTATAAGCTGTGATGCCACGGCTCTCTACCCAGGGTGACAGCTTGAAAATCTGTCTAAAAAAAAAAAAAAAAAAAGATAGAAAATGAATAATTAAACAGAAAGTATTAAAAATCGACCGTGTTTTCTCAGTAGAAATTGTATTTCAGAGAAACCAATAGCGCCAGATGATGAGAGGAAGTTGGTCTTTCCAGAAGCATGATAAATAACAGAATTAGAATAATCAGCCTTTTCGACTCCTAATGAAATAATTGAGTCAGGCAAAGGTAATCAATGGATATTTAAAACTGTTAAAAATGAAAAGTTGACGGGGAACTGGATGTGTGTGTGATGACAAAGTATTAGTTCAAAAGAGAATCTACCTTTAAAATAAAAAGATCAGACATCACAAAATTCTCACTTTTTTTGGTGTGTTGAATCCAGCAGGCTACTGGAACTTGCCTGCTCCTCTGACTCCGTCATTATTCCTCTGCCATACAGGGCTCGTTGGCTCTATCCACGAACCGCTCAGTACCATTTCTCTGGGCAAGCTCAGAAAGTGAACAATTGCAAAATACTCCACTACCCTGGCAACTTCTAGGCACAGGTTACCAGCACTAAACCTTTTCTGCAATTTATGATCTAAATTTCCAACAAGAAGTCCCAACGATAACTTGACACTCACTCCCTATATCAACTAGTGACGGACCATGCACAAGAATATCCAGAATCATCTTTAACTCTGCCCTCTTCTCCCCAGTCCCACAGTCTTACTGATCCAGAAGTTTGTTTACCAAGATTCCACTCCTTGGAGATAACAGCTAGCTCAAGATCAACTTGTTTCTCCCCCTGAAACTGTAGCAATGGCTTTAACTAGATGCCGGCTCAAGCCTTATCCTCTCAATGTTGTACGCTGCTTCCCAGCAGAGGACTTTCCTAAGACATGTGCTGGGGGACTTTACAGCCACATAAACGCTGAAGGTAGACCGGGGGAGCTTTCAGACCCTGGTGTTTGCTGTGCCACACACATCTCTGCACCTTCACTCTTGCTTTCTTTGAGCCTAGACTCCCAATAACATACTTCTATAGAAATATGTTCTTCAAAGCCCCGTTCAAATGCTACTTTCTCTACAGAGCATTCCCTGATTCTCACTAGAAATGATCAAGTCATGCTTTTGGTTACCACTATGTTCTAATTTTCCTTTAATTATAGTTCTAAGTTGTAATTCAGTTCATTTTTAAAACTGCTACCTCCCCTACTACAGGGAAGCCTGGGCAGAAGATCACCAGTCATCTTTGAACCCAAGCACTTAACACAATGGCCTATTCCAATGCGGACAGGTTTTGATTGAATGTTTTTCTTTTTAACGTTTCCTACTTCATAGGGTTTTAGAATCTTGCAATTTTAAAATATCACTTTCATACATTGTTCCAAAAATTGCTGAGGGACTGCTTTAAAGAGGTATCAAGAAAAACTTCAGTGAAATGCATTTGCAGTGAAATATAATGATTGTACTTCTAGATGTACACTAAAAGATGTATACCATTGTTGCATGCCTCTTTCCATTTCACGGCACACCTAAAGCATACGAAGTCCAAGGTAAATGTGATTACTTCCACTTGCATCTGAGAAACAGTGTGTTATTTCTCCACTGATGTCAATTACGGCATGTAATTCGTGCAGCCAGGGAATACAGAATAATCTTATTAAGAGATAATGGCTAAAGACCATAAGGTCTGTCCTTTTACACTGCACCTACAGAATTCTATAATTTTTATATTTATACAATCCAGTTTGAGGAATAAGAAAAATGAAAGTGGCAGCCGCCCCTCATAACAAAAGTTTCCCTCATTTGTGAAGTCAGCAATGAGTTCATATATTAATTCATGTGTGATGTATGTAAAATCCAGTTATTTACGGCAACCTCAAATCATTACCAATGAAGAAAAGAATTTTTAACATACATGATGTCGTGTAATGGATAGTATCTTGCAGGTACTATCCGCGATGGCAGTTTGGATGGAGAGTGAGCCTCTGAAGCTGTGAGTCTGTGTTTGTAAGGTGAAGACACCGAGAAACATCACTACATTCAAGGCACTGTTCACATCACAACGCACGCTTGAACGTTCACTGCTGCCCACTGAAATGTATGCAGCACATTCTAGTCTCAATTTTAAAATATTTGTTTTAGTATAATTTTAAAATGATGCATCTTAACTATGTTTACGCAAGATTATATACACTCACGCATCACACGACAACCACAAAAAGTCAAAAATTTTAAATCCAACATATTCCCCCCCCCCTCCCCGATGTATTTCATAACCTAAAGAAGGTAAAACCAAGCCATCAAATTTTATGGCAACTAATATTTTTGCAACAATTTAGAGCTTCAGTAAATTGGAGAGTGTGGCTTTAAATCAATTTCATTCCTGGATCAATTGGATGCCCCCCCCACCCCGTCCCAGTACATTGGTTAAATGTCAGAAAAGACAAAAATCTTGAACTCTGCTTTTTCCCTGGTGAAAAGAAAACCGAAACAAAAATAGAACAGAAATTTGGTTTTTTGTCTTATAAAAATCTATTAGTAGTACCAATAGGTAAAAATTCTAATGATTATTATATTCACAGACAGCAAGAACAATTTACTACAGTGAAGTCATTAATTTACCTAAAAGATAAGAGGAGAAAAAGAGTATGAGGAATTACTCTTTTTTTCTGATTGTAACATTAATCCCCCACTTAGGAGACTGCCCTCAAACAGCCACCAGCTTTGTGCTGGGTGGGAAACTTCTTGCAAGACAAAACAGATGTTCCTGCCGTGATCAGGGATTTTCCTTATCATCTAAATGGACAGCCCCCCCCCCCAAGCTGGGAAAGACACATTAACTTGCTGCTCCCTGGTCCTTGTGTCCTGGTTAGGGAATAAATCTCTTCCAGGGTAGGGAAAGTAAGTGTCCTCCTTCCTCTTTGCTCCTCCCCAAGGCAATCAGAATTCAATAAAAACAAATCACGAAGGCCTTGGGACAGAAGCTTATTCCTGGCACACTAAAGCTGTGACTCCAAGGTTTATCTACCAGAAACAGCTATTTAGCTGATAGTCACATTTCTTGGCAAGCCTACATCTCTATGTGGCAGAAATCAGGACTGTTTCTTGAACATTCCAGAAGTAATAGACATTTCCACGTCAGCACAGCAAACCCAACCACCATTTCCACTTTGCTTCAGTGCGAAAACTCCAAACGCCTCTTTAAAAATCATGAGGAATCATGCCGTACTTCCAGATACAAAACACTCAATGCATATAAATTCCATTTTTACACACTCTATGAATCGGGTGGCTCCAAATATTCCCATGCGATGTTACGATGTTAACTTTACGACATCTCTCAACTCTGCAATTGTAATAAAAGGGAATTCAATTTTCTGCTTAATCATTTCTTCAACAAATGATACACACACAATAAAAACAAAGGAAACTATTTTCAGGATATCTAACCTGGAATTATGAGACTGGAGTAAAATTAGTAATGATGTCTTGGGATGATTTTTTTTTAATTATAGGAAGCTTGCTAAAACCATCAGCAATGACGCTGCTGACTTAACATAGCAGACTCTTTCCTGTCTTTGGGGCCAGAGTTTATCTTTTGTGCCTCTCAATGGCTATACCAGAACCCGGCCTTGGAAGGAATGCTAACGCTTGGTATTTATAGAAGAGGACAACTATAATATGGCCTGTAAATATGATTATTGTCAAGGTACCTTTCTGACCTTCAAATCATCCTGTAAAAAAACACACAGGAATTGGGCAGGTGGGGGTGGGGAAAGGGAGGGGAGGGAAAAACTGACTGGTACACAAAGAAGCATCAGGTTCAATCACCAAATTGCAAATGAAGGCAGAGACTTTGGTAGTTCTTAGCAGATTAAATCAATCATATGCCTACTATGACATATTCTAAAAATGAGCAAGCTTGGGATTTTATTCCAAACACAGCACTCCCTTACCCCAAGTGCATGGCTCTTTTCAAGTATAATGAATTAACTAAAAAGCAGTGTTTGATACTCAGGGTAACCAACGTCCTATGTCATCATGCCGATTGTGGTAGGAGGGAGCTCCAGAACTTGTTTCTGTATTCTCTGGAATTTCTAAGCCCGTCTCCAGCACATAATGGGTGAAAATGCTGCTCCGGAGCGTTGAGAAAGTCTTTACACAGATGTGCTGGGGAGTATCTTATTTTCCGTTCTGATACTAAGTTTCTCCACATTCTGTTTCCCCCCATTTATTTTTTATTTGTATCTACTCGTGGGTTACAAGTGCACTTCTGCCACAGTGATATATTACATTGTCCCTACATTCTTAATAACTATTAATGAGAAGTATAGAGAAGACAAAAAAAAGGGGGGGGGTGCATATCTATAAATCTGACCCTACTGAACTACAGCAAGACAAAGAGGAACCTCAAACCCCCGTACAACTCGAGCTCCTTAGTGACAGGTTGTAGGCTACTAAACCGCAGTGGAGTCTGCAACAAGAGACACTAGTTAAACTGAAACTCTAACCTTTCCCAAATTTATACACAAAATGGTCAAAATCCAGAGATTTTACATGCTAGGACATTTATCATAGTACCTTTTTGTTTCAAATTCCAAGAACATTTTATTTCTCAATGTCGATTATCATTTTCTTTGTCAACTAAGGTTAAGTGAATAAGTAGCAAAAATTTAAAATAAATTATCCAAATAAAACAATAATGTTCAAATTAAAATCTCCTAACATGTACATCAAATTATTCGACTAGTTTTTCTTTTCCTTGAAATGATAAAGGTATCATCTATAGTTCTCTCTTTTATTTATTTATTTACTTTTTTCTCTTTTGAGAAAGGGTCTCATTCTGTTGCCCAGACTTCAGTATGCAATCACAACCCACTACGGCCTTGAACTCCTGGACTCAAGCCACCCTCTGGGCTCCGCCTCCCAAGTAGCTGGAGCTACAGGCATGGGCCATGACACCTAGCTAATTCAGTTTTTAATTTTTTGTAGAGTTGGAGTCTCACTTTGTGTCCAAGGGTAGTCTCAAACTCCTAGACTCAAGCGATCCTCCTGGCTCAGCCTCCCGAAGTGAGAATACAGGCATGAGCCACTGCACCACCCCAACCATTGCTCTTAAAACTCTTTCTGGCCTAAAAACTGAACTGTCACTCTCTGCATGTGATAATAATACCTTTCGCAGTCTTTATGATACATGCTCAAGAGCTTCCAGATCGTGAAATCGCATTTAAATCTGTGAGAAACTCAAGAATGCGGAATATGCCAAGGAAAAATTCCATGTTGGAACTCTCATATAGAAGGACACATCTGAGGGTTACAATTAAGTTTGCAAATAAGCTTCCTGTCTGTCACACATCAAAACCTGCAGGTTGCTATTTCGACAAAAGCAGAAGCATAACATTTTCATTTTAATTCATCACCTCCAATTAGGCAACACCTTGTTAACAGCCTTCATATTGGACAAGAGAAATAATCCCAGCAGCGTGGCTCTGCACCAACCATGGACATAAAGGGATGCAGCCTAAAAAAGGTGGTCAAATCTCATATGGAGATGCAGGTCTGAAAACCTTTAAAAGGGCAGAGATGACTCTGATGCCATCAAATCTGGTTTTTGTTTTTGTTTCTTTTTTGTTGAGACAGAGTCTCACTTTGTTGTCCTGGGTAGAGTTCCGTGGCATCACAGCTCACAACAACCTCAAACTCTTGGGCTCAAGTGATCCTCTTGCCTCAGCCTCCCAAGTAGCTGAGACTACAGGCGCCTGGCTAGTTTTTCTATTTTTAGTAGCAACTGGTTCTTACTCTTGCTCACACTGGTCTGGAACTCCTGAGCTCAAGCAATCTGCCCACCTCAGCTTCTCCAAGTGCTGGAATTACCAGCATGAGCCACCATACCTGGCCCATCAAATGCCTGGAGCAGGCCAGGGAATCCAAGGCACAGAGAAAGATCAGCAAAGTGCAGCCTCACCCAGCCTCCTTGTTTGACCCATTTCCCAGTTGTTCCTAATCCTATTAAACAGTGCAGAATGCCACGAAGAAAATTGGATACAGACTTTTAAAGCTAGAAGAAATAAGCTAGAGAACAATCAACTTAACCTCTTGCTGTATGACACAAGAAACAGGGATCCAGAGAAGTTATGACATATACTCAGTGGAGATTAGAGTGACCAACCAGGCTGGGCCTGGTGGCTCACGCCTGTAATCTCAGCACTTTGGGAGGCTGAGGCGGGAGGATCACTTGAGGGTAGGAGTCTCAAACCCACCTAGGCAACACTGCAAAACCCCATCTCTGCAAAAACTTAAAAATTAGCCGGGTGCAGTGGCGTGCACCTGTCTTCCTGGCTATTCAAGAAGCTGAGGCAAGAAGATTGCTTGAGCCCAGGACTTAGGCACTACAGTGAGCTATGATCATGCCTCTGCTTTCTGGCCTGTCTCTCTCTCTCGCTCGCTCTCTTTTTTTTTTTTAAAGACAGAGCCTCAAGTTGTCACCCTGGGTAGAGTGCCGTGGCATCACAGCTCACAGCAACCTCCAACTCCTGGGCTCAAGAGAGTCTCCTGCGCCCGCCACAACACCCGGCTATATTTTGGTTGCAGCCGTCATTGTTGTTTTGGCGTGTCCGGGCTGCATACGAACCAGCCACCTTAGGTGTATGTGGCTGGCGCCTTAGCCACTTGAGCCACAGGAGCCGAGCCCTGTCTCTCTTTTTGTTTTTCTTTCTTTTAAAATGACCAACAGGTTCCCTACCCATTTCAATGCCCAATTTCTACAGAAACAAGAAACAAGATTTCTAACCTCTCGGTCTTGATCTAACCATGAGGGCAGTGACAGTTAATTTCCCACAGCTAGCCATTCCTACACAACAATCCTTCCCTCTCCCAGGGAAACTATCTCCTGGATTCCAGACAATGATATAATCTTCAATCACAAATTGAGTTTCTATTAGAGGAGTTAAGTTCACTGATAAGCAGTTTCAGATTACAAGGATCTCTTTCCAGGGGTCACTAGGAGTATCTTCTTCATCCCCTAAAACATGCAGAGGAGTGAGGAGGAGACAGAGGCGGCGGCGATTTCTTTTTCTTTTTTTTTTTTTTCAAGTTTCAAAAAACGTTATCTCCTCTTGGATTCTGGAGAACAGAGCCAAAGAGAAAGTGGCAGTCACAACAGATCCCATTTTCTTTCTTACATTGGGCTTCATAAAAATCCTCACGGCCACACGATCTTCCCAGAGCCACCAACACGGCCCCGCCAGTAAATGATAGGAACAGAGAAAACGGGCCTGTGTTTCTGACCTACAAACCTTCAGCGCAGAAAGATGAGTGTAGGAGAAACAAAACTGAACCATGTCAGGTCAGGCTGAATTTTGAAGAGCCCAGCTCATTCTCTTACACGACAATAAATATAGGCAGTGTCTGACTAACGCTACCTGACTCGGAAACACAAATTTAAATCCGACACAGCTTAAAAACATTTTAGAAAGCGTTACAGACTTTCTTAACTTTGAAGCCAAGAATGATCTATCCGCCTTTCACCTTCTTCCAAGTCTACGTACGCCTGTCTAAAAACCAAACTTAGAAGAAACCATAGCATTCTGCGACAAGAACTCTTTGCATGATACCAAGAGAACAAGGGGGCAGATGTTAAAGGAAGAGAAAGAAAAAGGAAAAAGAAATATTTCCAGAAGCTGCCCAACTCCAGAACACCCATGGCCTTACACATTATCTAAATGTGCATCGTGTATCTTTTCTACTTATCTGCCTAAATATATTTCAACTGAGCTTAAAAAAGAATGTGTGTCTGAGGCAGGAGGATCTCATGAGGTTAAGAATCTGAGACCACCTGGAGCAAGATCAAAATCCCGTGTCTACCAATGAAGAGAAAAATTAGCCAGGTGTTGTAGCAGGCATCTGTAGTCCCAGCTACTCGGGAAGCTGAGGCAGGAGGATGGCTGGAGCCCAGGAGCTTGAAGCTACAGTGAGCTATGACTACACCACTGCACTCCAGCCTGGGCAACAGAGCAAGACTCTGTTTCAAAAGAAGGAGGAGGAAAATAAAGGAATATGTGTACATCAGAAATTACTCAAATTTAAAAATTAAGGTACTTGGCATTACCCAGAACAAAGTGTGCCACTCTAAAATATCAGCAATCTCTCCTCCCCCAATCGAAACTTCCACGGACTAGGCAAGTTAGCAGAATTGGGTAATTTCTGTGAACGCCCTGAGTGTATTCTACCGCAGATTTCCCTTCAGCTTTAGTCTCTTCAGGTAAACCATCTGCACAGGCAATGCTTTTGAAAGTGTAGAAAGAGTTTATTTTCACTTACCATAATCTCGTCCTACCTATGACCTCTCACACAATGATGACTCTTCTGAAGAATTACATCCCCTCGGGGGAAACGTTTCGTGAAGAAATTAATGACACAAACTTCTCAAGAACGAAGTCCCTCTCTCTCCAACCCCATCAGCAGAAAGGGTGCGTTCTCAGAAGAGATGTTAATATGCAAGGGAACTATTTTTGTCCTGCATTTACGACTGAAGATTGTAACTCTGAAAAACGTGATTGAAAATTGTTGAGTAATTCCTGCTGATACCTTGGTGAGTGAGGTTGGTGAGGACCAACCCCCGAACCCTTCGCAATCTAACATGGAAATGTTGAAGTAGGGGCTGTAATAAGATGCTCCAACAGAAATTAAAGAGGAAAGGAGGAGCACCCAGACATGCAAACTCACCACGTCCTATCACAACTTGATCACTCAACAACTGGGTTTACTGTTAGGAGAGTTACTTACACGCTCCAAGGTTCCACCTGCTTGTCAGTAAGACGGGATTGGCGGTATTATGTATTTTCCAGAGATGATCCAATCAGAGGTAACGGGGCCCACACCAAGCACAGCGTCAAGCCTGGGACTACCAATTACTGAAAGCAACTTGGCTATCATTACATGAAAATCACAAAACCTCGAAAACAGATATGGTTGAGAGATGGGATGGATGGAAACCATTTCTACTCCCAAATTGTGAAAAGCCTTGACTAGAACAAATTTCTCCAAAGGCAACCGGCTCACAGTGGCACCAAGAATACATCCAACTTGAAACCAAGGCTGCCCAGCATCAGAGCAGCTTGGAGGGCACACACCAGGCACTCCAGTCCTAACCAATCTATATGACATTCTTCTCATTAACAGCACGGGCAGTGACTAGGTCTGACCTCACAACTCAAAAAATAGGTAGGTTTATAAAGCTAAATTAACCAAAAGTGGAAATAGAAACCAGCTTTAAAAAGATGAAATGAGGCCAAAATACTCTGGAGTGGAAACAGGCTATGGGGACTTTTGTACAACGCAGGGAATACAGGGTACATTTCCTGGTCCCAGCCCCCAAGTCAAGAAAAACAGGTGTAACAGACTCATTTCCTCTTCAGTACATGCAAGTTTGAAGGTGCTCCCTCCGTAAAGATTCTGGTTTTATTTGGGATTTATTCTCCTGGAGTGGCTCATGAACTCTAAAAATATCACATCCAGGCTCAAATAAAAATTGTTCTCAATCGCACTTTAAGATTTTACAGCTTGGAACGCAAATTATAATATTTAAAGCATGTGAAGGCACATCACCGAAATGGATGAGACGAAGTTATCAGCAACTCCGACAAGGCGAGATGGCACCTGAAGTCAGCCTCCTGCAGAAATGACTGTGACTATCACTGACTCGAAGCCCAAGAACTCACTGCATTCAAATTAAGATCTTTTAATGTGCAAAAGAGAAGGATAAAATTTATAGTTCTAGAGACCCTTCACAAGAAACAAGGATAGTGCCATAGGATGGTCTAAGATCCAGGTCTCAGCTGGATGTCCCTTGAAGCTAATGCCACAGAAAATTCTTTTTTTTTGAGAGAGAGAAAGTCTCAGTTTGTCACCCTCGGCAGAGTGCCACCGTGGCATTACAGCTCACAGCAACCTCAAACTCTTGGGCTCAAGCGATTCTCTTGCCCCAGCCTGCTGAGTAGCTGGACTACAGGTGCCCACCCCAACGCCCGGCTACTTTTAGACATGGGGTCTTGCTCTTGCTCAGGTTGGTCTCAAACTCCTGAGCTCAGGCAATCTACCTGCTTCAGCCTCCCAGGTAGTCCACAAGTAATTCTAATGCACACTCAGACAGAACCACTAAGCTATATAATAAGATAGTTAAGTTCTAGAACTCAGGAAAAAGGCCAGCTGCTTATTTTTCTTCATCTTCCAACCCACCCCTCCCCGCCTCCATACCCTGTCGAAGCTGTCTCTTCCTCTTTGTACACCATAAGGCCTTGACTTTATCATTCATGAACTGACATGAAACAATTACCAATGGGCCTGTAAAATGTTTATCTCCTTGATCAAGTAAGTCTGTCTCCTTGAGGAACCTAGATGAAGGAACTACTCACGGATGTCAACAGGAATAGATACATAAGGATATCCTCTGAAGGGCACTTCTAAAGGTTACTTAGAAGAGCAAACAACACTGGCAAAAACATAAATGTCAAACGGCAGAAAAGCCACCAAATAAAGTTGATAAGCACCAACTATAGAAAAGATCAGGACGTACCAGGACATTATGCAAGCTATCGATATTTACAACACGTAGGAAAGTTCTCTCGATACAACGGAAATCAGGAAAAATTACAGGAAATCAAACTGTATTTGTTGGCTGATTTCTGCCACTGGAAATAAGATCAGCCAACATCTGTGTAGAGATACGCTTCACAGAAGTCCTCAAGTTAACACACGAAAATGCTGATATTATTCATCTTCAAGACTTCAAATTACAGTCGTCCTTAGCCTCCGTGGGGGATCGGTTTCGGGTAACCCTGTGGTTACCAAAATCCCCCAATGCTCATCCTTTATATAAAACACTGTAACATTTAACTCAACCTGTGCACTCTCTCTCCAATAGTTTAAATAATCTCTAGATTTCCTATAGTACCTAATGCAATGTAAATTCTATATAAATAGTTGCTATTGAGGAATAACAAGAACAAAAAGTCTGTCTATACTCACCAAAGACACAAGAATCCTTGATATATATTATTTTTTCTATTCATAGTAGGTTGAATCCAAGAGGCTGAACCCACAGACTATACCTTACCTGCTTCTACATCTTCCTCACCACCATACAAATAAAGAGCAAATAGTAATACTATCGGGAAAAAAAAAATTGTTTTGAGGACCTTAAAATGTACCACCAAAAAAAATTAATAAAAATAATTTTCCAAACTGAGAAGAAAGGTCTCCCACTTTTAATAGAAAGAAAGGAGACGTAACAAAGACATAATTAAGACGGCACCTCTTCCAAGGCGTTGCATATACCAGGGGTATTGGAAAGACGCAAAACATGCCAAGCAACTAAATCAAGCAGAAATAAAAAAACCCGGGGGGCGGGAAGTATTCCAAGGTCTCTCTCTAGGTTTATAAAAGTAAAGAAAAAAAAAAAAAAAAAAGCTAATGATGCCAATGCAATATGTTCCCTTTATCACTTTCTTCTTCTTTCTCATTCAAAGAAATTCTGACCTGATTAGGGAAAGGGGAAGAAAGTGGTAACGGCTCGGCTAAGAATTTCTTGTCAAGACATAGTTTATTTGGTAATCTACCTATGCTAATTTTCCAAGGTTGCTGCAGGGGGGTGGAAGATAACTTAGAAAGACAACCTCTCTCCGTATTTAGGGGGAAGGAGCAACAGCTTCTAACAGCACAGTGACAACACGCATAGGGCAGCCTTTATCCTGGCCCTATCGTGGTTCTGCTAAGTGCCGCATCATGTCTTATTTGATGGGATGAACGGAATGCTCTCCACGGGTTAGCCCGTCTCTAGTCACAGCAACCCTGACTTAATAAGGATGACCGAAGAGGTGACAAAATGATCCAAGCACTTGAGCTGACTGAAATACTCTTTCCCAAGAGGAAATAGTAACCACACGTTAAACTGTAAATGAACACACAGCTAGATAACTTTTCCATGCAAAGTGTGAACAAAATGTCCTCAAAATCGGGTCGTAGGCCACAAAATGCTCGACACGTGAATAGGTAAATACTGAAAAGAACTTTCAGGAAAGCCGAGACTCCTTTTCCTCTCTATGTCCTACCTCCAAAAAAAATTTTTTTTGAGACGGAGTCTCACTTTGTCCCCCCCTCAGTAGAGTGCCACAGGAACCACAAACTCATGGCCACCAGACCCAGCCAAAAGTAGGAAAAATTTTAAGAGTCCATACGAGCCTCTCCAAGCTCTAAAAACTATCTGCAGCTGGGCACAGTGGTTCACACCCGTAATCTGAGCACTCTGGGAGGCTAAAGCATGTGGATTGCCTAAGCTCAGGAGTTCAAGAACAACCTGAGCAAGAGCAAGGCCCCATTCCTAAAAATAGTTGTGCATTATGACAGGCACGTATAGTCCCAGCCACTCAGGAGGCCAAGACAAGAGGATCACTTGAGGCCAGGAGTCTGAGGTTGCTGTGAGCTATGATGCCATGGCACCCTACCCAGGGCGACAAAGCAAGACTGTCTCAAAAAAAACCTATAAAGCTTACAGGGCAATGTAGGCAATGAATGCAATAAGATACGACCACTATTCTAACTAGAAAATCTTCACCCCTCTTCTGTGGTTCAAACCACCAAGACAGTGCAACACAGTAGTGTTCTAACATGTCAGAATAGAACCCTCCTGCTCAGACGTAAGAGATTTTAATTGATCGGTAATGTTATACTAAAACTACTTGTTTTGCTTATTTAACCTGAAACAATATAAGCCAATTAGACTGTGCAAGGAAGTTATTTAAGAATGTCAATTTATTTTAACCATTGGAGACCAATGAATCACAAAACTGAACGCTTACCGACCTATTTCCACAATTTTATATGGAAAACCTAAACCACAATACACTAATAAGAATTTATAACATCTTGAAGTTGCCCAGCATAGGTAAGCTCTCAAGGAATTCAACAGAAATAAATAAACTTAATGTTTTGCATCTGATCAGCAAGCAAGCCTTCCTTTTTTCTGAATACTGAAAAGATGAAAAGTCTTTTTATAACTAAAAATAAGATGCCCATTAACCAGATAGGGACTCTCAGAATACAAACAGTGTAAGATTTAAACAAGATTAATAAATTAGTATTTGAAAAGGAAAGCCAAATAAAATTGAAAAGATGACTTCATTACCCATTGCCATTTACATATGTGTGCTGTATGTGAATATGATTTCATCTAGAGACATATTCAGGGTGACCATAAAGTCTGTCTGCGATTTAAATAGCCAACTATTTGGGCAGCACCTGTGGCTGAGTGGGTAAGGCGCTGGCCCCATATACTGAGGGTGGCAGGTTCAGACCCAGCCCCAGCCAAGCTGCAACAAAAAAATAGCAGGGCACTGTGGCGGGCGCAGGTAGGCCCAGCTACTTGGGAGGCTGAGGCAAGAGAATCTCCAAAGCTCAGGAGTTGGAGGTTGCTGTGAGCTGTGTGACCCCACGGCATCTACCAAGGGCCATAAAGTTACTCTGTCTCTACAAATAAATAAATAGCCAACTATTTTTTAAAAATGCACATGAACTTTATGGACACCCTGATCCAGACCTTTCAGGACTAAGTGTAAGCATTTGGTTATATTAAATAGTACTACACAGAGGAATTTAGAAAAAAATGTGTTGAATATGTTTATACCTTTTAAGACAAATAATATTATATTCATGCACATCTCAGGGCACAGAGATTTACAATATAAAGAAAGGGAAAAAGTATAAATGCCTAACAATAACAAGATAGATAAATTAGAGTATATCCCAAAATGGAATGTCTTGCATTTGTATTAAAAGTATTTTCTGATACAATTCACACCAAGGGAAATCTCTGTAAGAAAAATGCAGAAACAATTAATATGCAAATAACGCACATGGTTCCAAGTGGCGCACAGGAGTGTGTGCCTAGATACTTACTAACATTTTCATACTTGTCACTGCTGGGTTTGGGAGTTCTGGGTAATTTTATTTTGTTGTATTCTACTAGTTTCCCAAATTTTCTACAATAGATACATATTATTTAAAGCAAAGGTGGATACAGTTAACTGGCAGTGAGCATCTCAGCTCTCCTCCAGCGGTTCCTATGCTGCAGAGTCTGGCCCACTAAGGCTCGTTTTCCCAGACCCTTCCACAGACAAGAATCTGAATGTAAGTTACTTTCCACCTATTCAGATCCAACAGCAGGAGATTTTATTTTATTTATTTATTTATTTATTTATTTTTAAAGCAGTTTTTGGCCGGTGCTGGGTTTGAACCTGCCGCCTCTGGCATATGGGGCCAGTGCCCTACTCCTTTGAGCCACAAGCTCCACCCTATTTATTTATTTTGAGACAGAGTCTCAAGCTGTCTGTCCCCCAGGGTAGAGTGCTGTGGCATCACAGCTCATAGCAACCTCCAACTCCTGGGCTCAAGTGAGTCCCCTGCCTCTAACCTCCCAATTAGCTGGGACTACAGGCGCCCACCACAATGCCTGGCTTTTTGGTTGCAACAATCCTTGTTGTATGGCAGCCTGGGCTGGATTTTAACCCGCCACCTTAGGTGTATGTGGCCGACGCCTTAGCCACTTGAGCCACAGGTGCCGAGCCCCAACAGCAAAAGATTTTAAAGGTGGCTGAGAAACAGGGCTTTTGCTGGGCTTTTGTTACTGGCAGCATTACAAGTGATGAGAGGTGAGGCGAGGACACCTGGAGACAGGTGCTAGATCTCGTGGGCAGGGGCCAGGTCCCTGGGCTGCCATTCCCACTTCCTGACCTTGGTAGAAGGCACAATTCCCTGGGCAGGCCAGAAGTGTATTACCACCTAGTGTTCATGATTTTGTGAGAAGCAAATTCTAGGTGTTAATTCCTCTTATATTTAAGATATCTCTTACATTTAAAAACAGGCTGGGAGGGCTGCAATAGGAAGGACTCACACTCAAAGATGAGCAATTTAAGAAAACAACCCTGACTGCCTTAATGATTTCCGACCTGGTATCCTTCAACTAGTTGAAAATCTAGCTGAAATAGCTTTTTTTAAACTGTCAACCTGTTTATACATTCTAAAGAGAATATCCATGTAAATGAAATTAAGTCTATTCTGAACAACAATTAAATATCCAGAGTCCTATTTGTACACTAGATTCTGCTTATGGTAGTCCACTGGGTGACAACGGCCTCAGATATTTCAAGCTAGTCTTACTGAGAAAATACTCCAACATGGTGCCTCATCAAAACTACCACAGCCAAATATTTTAGGAGAGTGAGCCTCACAGGTAAAAATTTAGAAACTAAACATACTCTATTTTTTCCTAGTACATTCTTCTCAGTTTAAACTCATATATTCCAGGGGCTAGGCCTAATGGCTCATACCTGTAATCCCACCATTCTGCAAGGCCTAGGCAGGAAGAGCCTTTGAGCTCATGAGTTTGAGACCAGCCTGAGCAAGAGTGAGACCCTGTCTCTTAAACAAACAAACAAAAAAACTAGCTGGGTGTTTTGGCAGGTGCCTGTGGTCCCAGCTACTCAGGAAGCTAAAGTTGAAGGATTGCTTGAGCCCAGGAGTTTGAAGTTGCTGTGGGTTAGGCTAACACTACCACACTCTACCCAGGGCAATAAAGTGAGATCCTATTTAAAACAAACAAACAACAACAACAACAAAAAACAAAACACACGAAAAAATAAGCAAACAAAAAACCAAAACAAACCAAAAAACCTTATGTATTCCATGGGTGTTTTTTTTTAACTTGAACTAGTACAAAGAGTTGTTTTGTTGAAATACAAAACAAAGTTAAAAGAAAAATTTAAAACCAGTATTTCTAGACAGATACAAAGAAACCCATCAAATATCAAGCTACATCCATTTTAGTATTATGTGACGAGTACTACGTCCCTGTCTCTCAATACGAACTGCGCTGAATTACTGGCTGCATTGAAAAACGTCTATTAATTGATTCAATAGATATTACTGACCATCTAGCTATTCTACATTCAGCAGTGAAGATGACAGCTTATAGCTCACTGAGGAATGGGTTAAGGATATGAATAAACAGGGCAGTCAGGGTTCTGTAGAAACATATGACAAAGCGCATTAACAAATACATTTTTTAAAATAGACTACGTAGACTGAAATAAAATTTACTTATTTAGCTAAATAAATTAAGGCAAGGAGTAAAATAAATTAGGCCAAGGAATAAAATATTATTAAGATCAGACAGCACTCTTCAATTTTTGTAGAGAGACTTACAGGGCATAAACTTATCAATTGGGTAGTCAGAATAAATTATCGTGAAGTCCACTTTCACCCTGAAAAGTCGATAATGCTGTAACCGTGAGCCAATGTTCATATCTGCTTATACACACGTAAAATGTCCCTGCGTGGACACACAAAAATACAAAAAGAGGGCTGCCTAGAAAGAGAAGTAAGGAGACAAAGTAGGAAACGGACTTTACACAGCAAGCCTTTCATGTTGAAAGTTTCCATTTTTAATTATATGAATATACAGTAGAGCTTCCACAGTGGACCACCTCCCTGCACTGAGCCACGTCCTCAAGTGGCCCTGATTTTCATAGGCTGGACGTGCATCACCTGTGCATATCGGTACAGTAGCCCTAGTCGCTTACACTGACCACCTCCTCATGGTGACCAGTTTGCCACAGTCCACTTGGTGGTCAACTTATAGAGGTTCTACCATGTCACCTACTCAAAAAATGAAAACAGTAATAAATGCATGCCACGTGTGGCCCTGGATTTTGTCAGCAAATCCGAGTGTGATGTGAAAGAGGAGGTTATCTGCATCGAGGTGTGCAAGTCAGTAATACAGACATGGAAGGCCACTGTGAAGACGCCCCAGAAGCAAATGAATGGTCCACCTAGTGACACTCGATACCAACAAGACAGGTGTGCAATGGATGGCAGCAAACAGGGAGAGGTGGTTACCTTCCTGTCGCAGCTCTTAGGGCTCCCGGCAGTGTTCGGCTTGAGGAAGCCAGCCGTTGTTGACCAGCGCGTGGGGTTTTTCCTTGAAGGCTCCTCAGAGGAGAAGTTGTTATCACTGACAGAAGTTGAGAGGCCAATTAAAGCTGGGTCGCTGCTTCGCCGGACATGCAGAGGCATATCTGAAAATATAACAAAGCACTGCTTAAAAATAAGATACTAGTGGCCGGGTGTGGTGGCTCACACCTGTAGTCCTACCACCCTCGGAGGCCAAGAGCAACAGCGAGACTCTGTGTCTACTAAAAATAGAAAAATTAGCTGGCTGTATGAGCGGACACCTGTGGTCCCAGCCATTCAGGAGGCTGAGACAAGAGAATCACTAGAGCCCAAGAAACTTGAGGTTGCTGCAAGCTATGATGACACTGAGGCACTCAGAGTGACAGACAGAGACTCTTATCTCAGAAAAATAAATAAAAACAAAATAAAAATAAGATACTAGTATCTGAAACAGTATGTTAGGATAATGTTGTAAAATCCCTAAGATTAAAGAATAGAATAACACTTTCTAAAAAGAGACAGTGGGTAAGCTAAGTAGAAACCGCATTAGTTCCTTTAAAATGCTTTCTGCTGGCTCAGCGTCTGTGGCTCAAGTGGCTAAGACACCAGCACATACACCTAAGGTGGCGGGTTGGAATCCAGCCCAGGCCGCCAAACAACAATGATGGCTGCAACCAAAAAATAGCCGGGCGTTGTGGTGGGCGCCTGTGGTCCCAGCTACTTGGGAGGCTGAGGCAGGAGACTCGCTAGAGCCCAGGAGTTGGCGGTTGCTGTGAGAGTGATGCCATG
>CAUYTI010068204.1:0-13092 GCA_963575145.1 Galago senegalensis
GCATCACTGCTTACAGCAACCTCCAACTCCTGGGCTCAAGCGAGTCTCCTGCCTCAGCCTCCCAAGTAGCTGGGACCACAGGCGCCCACCACAATGCCCGGCTATTTTTTGGTTGCAGCCATCATTGTTGTTTGGCAGGCCCGGGCTGGATTTGAACCCGCCACCTTGGGTGTACATGGCTGGCGCCTTAGCCACTTGAACCACAGGCGCCGAGCCTATTCTTTTATTTTTTACCAAAACTGCTATGAAAGTTTTATGCTTTGTTAGTGAACAGCTCAAGATGTTTACTTGGTCCCTGTGTTTTATTTTATTTTATTATTATTATTTTTTGCAGTTTTTGGCTGGGGCTGGGTTTGAACCTGCCACCTCCAGTATATGCGGTCAGTGCCATACTCCATGAGCCACAGGTGCCACCCTGCTTTCTTTTATTTTTGACTTAAAAAAAAAAATATATATATATATATATTTCTTTTTTTTTTTTTTTTGAGACAAAGCCTCAAGCTGTCCACCTGGGTAGAGTGCAGTGGCATCACAGCTCACAGCAACCTCCAACTCCTGGACTCAAGTGAGTCTCCTGCCTCAACCTCCCAAGTAGCTGGGACCACAGGCCACAATGCCACCACAACGCCCGGCTATTTTTGGTTGCAGCCATCATTGTTGTTTGGCAGGCCCGGGCTGGATACGAACCTGTCACCTTAAGTGTATGTGGCTGGCACCTTAGCCACTTGAGCCACAGGTGCCGAGCCTCTTTTATTTTTAAAACAGAGTCTTACTCTGTTACCCAGAGTGCTGTGGTATCAGCCTAGTCACAGCAACCTCAAACTACTGGGTTCAAGTGATCCTTCTGCCTCAACCTCTATCTGAGACTAGAGGTGCCCGTCACAATGCCTGGCTAATTTTTCTATTTTTGGTAGAGACAGGGATCTTTCTCTTGCTCAGGCTGATTTAAATTCCTTCACTCAAGGAATCCTCCCATCTTAGACTCCCAGAGTGCTAAGATTACAGGCATGAACCATCACATCCAGCCTATTTGGTCCCTTTAATTTGATGGGATATGGCATCAGCTATGCCCGTTTTGTCTTGATGGGGAAAGTAGTGGCACCTTTGTGACTTCTGACCACTTGTTCAGAGGTTTGTTTTTATTTATTTTCCCCTTCCTTCTGGCCTCTCTTTTCTAGGAAACTTAAGTATCCAGAAGGCTTGTTAGTTAAAAAGGCTGTTGCTTTGTTGCTCTTTATTACCCATAAAATTATGATTTGTATCTGGAGAAATGTATGTTATTGTTTAATTACAGTTATAATTGTACTCCTTGTTTAAATACAAGGAGTACCCCCCAGTGCCCTGGGTAAGTACAGGTCAGTTCCAACTAATGAACTTAATGTTTGCTCAAGGTTGAGTTGATTGTCTATTTCTCATAGGAATCTTATCAATGGTGGCATATATATGCCCTCTCTATAATTTTGAGTTCATGTGTTGGTGGCTCTAAAGCCTTAGAGATCAGTGGTTCCTGTGAAGAGCCAGGCTGCAGATGAGGATGAAGTCTTTGGGGTGTGAGAGGCAAGAATGTGGATTATTGAAAGATGTCCTCTGTTGTTTACTGCCTTCCAAGCTCCTACTGGGGGGACAGGATTTTAGAGAGAATCATTTCCAGCGTATTATTCATGTCCTGTGTTTGCTCAGCGAGACGTTGCCTCAGCACAGAGTATTTTTACTTCAGGATTTTGGGACTCTGTTTTCTTACTTATAAGAGGACTTTTCTTTTAAGCTTCATTCTCCTTCAACATGAAGCTGTTGTTAGAAGAAGATAAACTAAACAATCTTGTTTGTGTTTGCTCTTATTTTAGTCGAGCAAAAGATGTGATAATACCAGCAAAGCCACCTGTCAGCTTTTTCTCCTCGAGGTCTCCAGTCCTTGACCTCTTCCAAGGGCAGCTGGACTATGCAGAGAACATTCGTCAGGATTCAGAGGTGGTCCTGCTGTTCTTCTATGCCCCGTGGTGCGGACAGTCCATTGCTGCCAGAGCAGAAATTGAACAAGCAGCAAATCGGCTTTCAGACCAGGTAATGCTGACATTCAACCTGAGAATCAAGTGACTGTCAGTCCTGTAGACACTATAGTTGTCCCTATAGGGATGCTTGCTCAACATTTTGGCAAGGAAAACTCCAGGAGTACTTTGTAAATTACATGGCCTTCTATAAAGAAATAGGATTGGCTCGGCGCCTGTGGCTCAAATGGCTAAGGCGCTAGCCACATACACCGAAGGTGGTGGGTTTGAATCCCCAGCCCGGGCCCGCCAAACAACAATGATGGCTGCAACCAAAAAAAAAAATGTCCAGGCGTTGTGGCGGGCACCTGTAGTCCCAGCTACTTGGGAGGCTGAGGCAGGAGACTCACCTGAGCCCAGGAGTTGGAGGTTGCTGTGAGCGTGATGCCATGGCAGTCTACCCAGGCGGATAGCTTGAGGCTCCTTCTCAAAAAAAAAAAAAAAAAGAAATAGGATTATTTCCGCTTGTGGTGGTCACAGAAGCAGGAGTAGCAGCAGATTCTGCATCTTGAGATGTAGGCCAGTGCTTGTACCTGTGTATTATGTAATTTGATTTCAATGTTGAAGGAGGTGAGGGGGCTAAAAATTCTAGTTCCTGTGTCTCCATTTCATATTTGCTAGTCAGGTATGTTATATAGGAAAAATTATGTATGAGAATGATTACAGTATAGTAAGGCTGACCTTTTTTTAATACATGGACCAGATCTATATTCAACAGATATTTAATGAATGCCACCTTTAGGCTAGGTAAGAGAGATATATAGGCAAATAAGTCATCTCTTAATGGCCGTGGTCTTCAGCCCAGTGGATCCTAATTGCTCTTTAGAAAATAGGTATTATTTGATATCCTTTTCTCTGTCCTGAAGAATTCTTAAATGTTAAAACTTTCCTATATATATAATTTATAGCTAAGGGGTATGTATTTTAGTGTGTAGTACATAAACGCATGTACAAAACAGGTCCCTATACCTTTATGTAAAACCACCATGAATGGGATATGCACATGGAGACTGGTAAAGGTATGATGTGTTGGTGACTCATGTATCACAGGGATATTGCTCTAATTGGTTGATTTTCTAAATGGTAAACAACTCTTGGTAAAATTTTGGACCATGCAAAGAATTTTTTGCTCCTGGTGTACATAGAGGTTACATTCTGAGAAATTCATTGAACACAAGGCCACTAGATTTTCACATAAAATGGACTTAGGTTATGGGCTTGGATAATAAGACGTTTTTCTCCTATCATCAGTGTTTGGCAGGCATTTCAGAATACTCTGGGATGGTATGAATGACCCTTTCCTGTGCAGAGCAGGTCTGGGCATTGTGGAACATCTACTAGGGCCCCTGCCCTGTACATGCCCTGAGCTTTCTCCAGTCATTGCAACAAGCAAAAAACATCCCACAGATTGTTTAAAAGGCTCCTGCTCAGAACCACTGATCTAAGGGAACTTGGGCAAGCAGCTGTGTTATAGAAGTTCATTTGGAATTCTGGGTTGGTGTTTCTTAGAAACAATGTTATAAATGATAGCTAGGCTTTTTGCCCAGCCAATCCTTTACTACATATTTCTGAAAGTGATGCCAAATACTATTTAAATGTGTAGTGTAGCTTTCCAATTTATAACATTGATTCTTTGAGGGGAATTGGGGGGAAGTGCATTTTCTGTTTCAGCAGTGAATCCATGAAATTTATCTGTTCCTTGTCTTTCCTTTATACCTTCCCACCCTAAAAGTCGATAATAATAACCAAGCTGGCAGATACTTCCATGGAGAAAACAGGAATTTCACTTGGTGGAGGCAAGCAGCCTGTGAGCATAAAAGAAATTACCAGTTTTTCAGTGATTCCCTGAGTTTTCTGAATTTAGAGAATAAGATCATATCTCCCATATGGGGAACAAGAGGGGGATTGATTGTGTAAGTTAGTTACCTTAACTGTTAACCCAAGTAGTATGGCTTGAGTGACGACACTGTTGTAGTAGTAGTAGTAGTAGTAATAATAATAATAATACTGATGATGATGATGTATGCCAGGTCCTGTGTTAATTCTCACAAGTCTGTAGGTTGATTCCGTCAGTGAGACGGAGCCTCAAGCTATCCCCCTGGGTAGAGTGCCCTGGCATCACACTCACAGCAACCTCCAATTCCTGGGCTCAAGTGAATCTCCTGCCTCAGCCTCCCAAGCAGCTGGGACTACAGGCGCCCGCTACAACGTCCAGCCATTTTTTGGTTGCAGCCATCATTGTTGTTTGGCGGGCTCGGGCTGGGGATTCGAAGCTGCCACCTTAGGTGTATGTGGCTGGCGCCTCAGCCACTTGAGCCACAGGCACTGAGCCAGCCTTGTTTTTCTAAAGCAAGAACTCAGGCTTAGAGGGATGAAGCAGTTTGTTAAAATTAATACAGTAACAAGCAGTAGGGCTATAGTGTGGTCCACTGTTTTTCCAAAAATTGCTAAAAATTTTTTCAGCTCTTTTCAAATTGAGAGCTTATTGTTACTCAGTAGAGAAAATGAGTACATTTATTTTTAGAAACAGGCAAACATCTTCTGAACCATATTGCTTAGTAAAATCAGTAAACATGGTAGATTGTGCCCTAATTTTGAGTGAGAAATGAGATGTCAACCTTAAGTGAAGATGTTGCTTTTTTTGTCTCATAAATAGACTCTAAAACAGTGGTTCTCAACCTGTGGGTCGCAACCCCTTTGTAACAATGAAAATACATCCTGCATATCAGATATTTGTATTACTATTCATAACAGTAGCAAAATTACAGTTATGATGTAGCAGTGAAAATAATTTTATGGTTGGGGGTCACCACAACATGAGGAACTATATTAAAGGGTCACAGCATTAGGAGGCATTAGGAAGTTTGAGAGCCACTGCTCTGAAAGGAGCTCTATGGAAATTGCCGTTAAGTTTTAAGCAGTATTTCTGGTTTTAGTATAGGTGTAAAAGCATCAAAAAGTGAATTTTCATTTGTAGTCTGCCTTCATATTTTTTCAATAATTTATTACAAAAATCTTCAAATGTATAGCAAAGATGAAAGAATTTTACGTTTACCACGTAAGTTCTATTCATATATTCTTGTGCTTAATTTACGTCTTCATCTATCTAATCATCCCTCTAATCCAGGGCTTCTCAAATGGAGGCAATTTCTCTCCCTACCCCACTACTTGTACAGACATTTTTGATTGTCTGTACTTGAGAGGGGGGTGCTACTGGTGTCTAGTGGGTAAAGGTAAGGAAAGCTGTTAAACAGCCATCTCTATTCTACATCCTGTTTGTACGATACCCCCTCATGATGAAAACAGACATAACCACACTCCCTCATAATCGTTCAGCCCAAAATGGCAGTAGTGCCAGAGTTGAGAAACTCTGCTTCAGTCCATCTGATTTTTGGTACCTATCAAAGCAAATTGCAGACAAAGGGACATTTCTCTGTAAAAATTTCAGCACCTGTCTGTAAGTATGTATTTCATCCATATTTCTACTATTCAGTGCCACCTTGTAGAGGGAATTATCAGTTATCTTTTTTAGTTTTCGAAATAGTTGTTGAAAAGGTCCTTTTCAAGGTGATGTTTTACTTAGAGTAACATTTTCTTTTTCAGATGCTTCATATCCTTCTAAAGTTTAGTGACTCATGCTTTGAAAAAGCTCGACTCTTAGTTTAGAATACAGAGTGAATAATTTTCCTTTGGGCCAGACTTTAAGTCTTAGCTGGACATTGAAGATGAGAGTGTGTCTTTCTTTTTGGTTTAGTGGTAAATGATGACCTTCTTTGAAAGCTGAAAATAGTTTTTTTATACTTTGTTTCCATGAGAGAGAAATAGTTCCATTTTTATCATTTCAGTTTTTAAATCTTCATAATTTTCAGTTGTTATTCATAGTCATCTGAAACCTGTTTTGACTCTGCAGGTGTTGTTTGTGGCAATTAACTGTTGGTGGAACCAGGGGAAGTGCAGAAAACAGAAACACTTCTTTTATTTTCCTGTAATATATCTGTATCATCGGAGGTAAGAACTTTTTAAGCATTGTTTCTAATTCCAGTTGGGTTTGTTAATTTATAAATGAATTTTGTCTTTTTTTCCTATGTAAAAGTATTAGATATTCACTATAGAAAATTGAGAACGTACAGATAAGCAAAAACAAGTTTTTTAAAAAAAGATCTTGATAGTCTTATCAGCCATATATTATATAATCTGTGTTTTGATTTATACCCTATAAATGTACATGTCTTCCCCCCCCATTTTTTTTTGCAGTTTTTGGCCCAGGCTGGGTTTGAACCCACCACCTCCAGCATATGGGGCTGGCGCCCTACTCCTTTGAGCCACAGGTGCCATCCTGATGTCTACCCTCTTTTTTAAAGTTGAAAATGATATTAAGCAATGATAGCGTTTCCTAAATGCTTTTTCTCACCTTTGTGAGCATTTTTTCACATCAGTACATATTTTTCAGCATTGTTTTTGTTTTTATCTTTTATTTCTTTGGAGACAGAGTCTCAAGCTGTTGCCCTGGCATCATAACTCACAGCAACTTCCAACTCAGGCTCAAGTGATCCTCTTGCCTCAGTTTTTCTATTTTTAGTAGGGATGGGGGTCTCACTTTTTTGCTCCAGCTGGTCTTAAAGTCATGAGCTCAAGCAAACCATGGCCTCCCAGAGTGCTAGGATTACAGGCGTGAGCCACCATGCCCAGCCTTTATTTTTATTTTTTTCTGAGACAGAGTGTTAACTTTGTTGCCCTTGGTAGTGTACCGTGGTGTCATAACTCACAGCAACCTCAAACTCTTGGGCTCAACAATTCTCTTGCTCCAGCCTCCAGAGTGGCTGGCACTACAGGTGCCACAATGCTTGGCTATTTTTAGAGATGGGCTCTCACTCTTGCTCAGGCTGGCCTCAAACCCCTGAGCTCTGGCAGTCCACTCGCCTCAGCCTACTAAGTGCTAGGATTACAGGTGTGAGCCACCGTGCCTGGCTATGGTATTATTTTTAAAAGTACCAATTACTCTATTGTATGGCTATATGTTTCAGATATTCCAGAAATGTTTTGCAGTATAGGAAGACACAAAATGTCTTATCCTGTTAAGTGGAAGCATAGTTTAGTAAAGAGGTTATCTTACAATCTTTTTTCCACTGGGAAGAAAGTTATTACAGGTCCACTGTCCCACATTCATAATACCAAAGTTACAAACAAGATTGAAACACTTAAAATTTTTCATACTTTCTTCCCAGATGTAGTCATCTGGCCTAAAGTAACAAGAGGCTTCTTATGGTCTTCATCCTACTTATGGTGCCTCTTTCTTCAATATACTGCAGAAATATTGGTAGTTGATTGTGAAGTGCTGTCCAGACTCTGTTGTGAGTGATAAATAATGTCTAAAAATGGGACTTGAAGGGTTTTGGAGATAGGAGATATCATTTTGAACTTGTATGTGACTGGCTCAAGTTTATTGAAGGTAAAATGAGTGAAGGAGATTTGATTAGTAAGAATTTTACTTACTAGGCTTTACTTTTTACCCTGGTCTAAACTTCCTGGGTGTAACTCATTGGGGGTTTATAGCAGACATCAACAAACTGTTGTTTGTGGGTTCTCTGTCACATTGCATCACACTTCCTGTGCTCTGACATGAACTGTTTTGTGGCACATGGAATTACTTGCCATGAACTATTAGGTAGTATTTGGGCAGAAAGACACTTTCCTACCTTATCTTCACCCCCAAATTTTCCTCTGGATATTTGATGTTTGTAACTTTTTATTTTTTATTGAGACAGAGTCTCACTTTGTCACCCTTGGTAGAGTGCCGTGGTATCATAGCTCACCGCAACCTCAAACTCTTGGACTCAAGCAGTTGTTTTGCCTCTGCCTCCCTAGTAGCTAGAACTACAGGCACCTGCCGCAATGCCCAGCTGTGTATTTATTTGTTTTTAGCAGGCCGTGGCCAGGTTCAAACCCACCAGCCCTGGAGCATGTGGCCAGCACCCTAAGCTCTGAGCTATGGGCGCCCAGCCCATGTTTGTAATTTTAATATTTATGGCAACAAGTTTACCCTTCAGTTTTGGGCCAGTAATTTGGAGGTTCAGCCCCTACTTTAAAGGTGAAAGTGCAGGTTTTTAGAATATAAGAATATGTTCCCAAAGTAACTTTACCAGAGTTTTTTTTCCTTTTTATTTATTTATTTGTTTTGTTGTTGTTGAGATAGAGTCTCAAGCTATTACCCTGGGTAGAGTGCCGGGGCATCACAGCTCACAGCAACTTCAAACTCTTGGGTTTAAGTGATTCTCTTGCCTCAGCCTCCCGAGTAGCTGGGACTACAGGTGCCCACCACTGCGCCTGGCTATTTTTTGTTGCATTTGTCATTTGTTTATCTGGCCCATGGCTGGGTTCGAACGCACCACCCTCGGTCTATGTGGCTGGCGCTGTAACCACTGTGCTATGGGTGCCAAGCCTTGTTTTTTTTCTTTTTAAAGGTAAGTATAAGTAAAGTATTATACTTAAAGTTACTTAAAAACTGTTCTCTGTAATGGGGTGATAAACTTGCCCTGTTGAGGTCCCTAAATTTCTTTTTGGCTTTGGAAAGGGCCACAGGTGCCTAGTGCTGGGTGTATAGTCCTTGCAAGCTGCTGCTCAGAGGTGGACTTAGCTTGATATGACATTAAAATCAGAAAAGTTGGCTTGGCACCTGTGCCTCAAGTGGCTAAGGCAGCTATATACAACTAAGCTGGTGGGTTTGAATCCAGCCCGGGCCCGCCAAACAACAATGACAGCTGCAACCAAAAGATAGCCGGGCGTTGTGGTGGGCGCCTGTGGTCCCAGTTACTTGGGAGGTGGAGGCAGGAGACTCTCTTGAGCCCGGGAGGTTGCTATGAGCTGTGATGCCGTGGCACTCTACCTAGGGGGAACAGCTTGAGGCTCTGTCTCAAAAAAAAAAAAAAAAAAAAAATCAGAGACGTTCCCTTGAATGGAGTATAAATGTTATTTGGGATATGTAGGTTCACAGCATTGTCATACATTATTTGTTTTTTTAGCTTTAGTAGAAAGACTGAAAACTCATGAAGTAGGTCCAACTCTGTCAATTACAGATGAGGAATTTGAGGTGGGTACTCCCCTTGAAATGCCCCTCACCTTTGTTCTTTTAGCTTTTTACAAATTGCTAGAATATAGCAAAGGCTATTCACTTGAGTAGATGAAGCTTTCAGATTAGCTGGTTTCCTTTTATTGAACAAAATAAGTTAGTACTTTGATCTTTGATTTCTTTCTTTAAATTAAAAGTTGTTGATGGTTGATGGGGTTGATAGTGGTGATGGTAATTTTAAAACTGAACTGATTTGTAGTAAGTCTTTTTTTTTTTTTTTTTTTTTTTTTGAGATAGAGCCTCAATCTATCCCCCCGTCACAGCTCACAGCAACCTCCAACTCCTGGGCTCAAGCGAGTCTCCTGCCTCAGCTTCACAAGTAGCTGGGACTACAGGTGCCCGCCACAACGCCCGGCTATTTCTTTGGTTGCAGGCATCATTGTTGTTTTGGCAGGCCGGGCTAGATTAGAACCCCCCACCTTAGGTGTATGTGGCTGGCGCCTTAGCCACTTGAGTCACAGGTGTTGAGCTTTTTTTTTATTTTTATTTTTTTTTGAGATAGAGTCTTATTATGTCACCCATGGTAGAGTGCCCTGGTGTCATAAGTCACAGCAACCTCAAGCTCTTGGGCTTAAGAGATTCTTTTGCCTCAGCCTCCCAAGCAGCTGGGAGTACAGATGCCCACCACAATGCCTGGCTATTTTTTTTGTTGTTGTTGGAATTGTCATTGTTTAGTAGGCCTGGTCAGGGTGCAAACCTGCCAGCCTCAGTGTGTGTGCCTGATGCTATAACCACAGGTGCCTATAGCAAGTCTTAAATTGATACATTTCATAATTCTGTCTCCCAGCTATGCTGTGGAGAATGCTGTTTTTAACTTTTTCATGCTTAAAGTCCTTTGATATCATTCCCCAGGGCACCACTGAAGAATTGTGTTTTATCTTGTGTGTGTGTATTTCTGTAACCATGTTTTATAGGATTGTAATCATAGCATTTAGTATAATTTTTTACTGTGCTCTATTGTCACTATTAACAGTAAGTTTGATATCAGTTTCTGTTTAGAGATAAGAATGGTTGTGGAGTTGTTGAATTTCATCATATCCCCTATCCTGCCATACAGTTGTATTTGGGCAATAACTATATCATGTGAGATCGAACAGAGCCACATGAGAATTCTGATTTAGTTTAGGAGGATAAAATTGAATGGTGGTGGCATTATTTAGCAGTACTCAATCAAATCTTCTGTGTCCCCAAATACAGGTGGCAGGAAAAGGAAGGAAGATCATTGATACGGGTCACTGACTTTATTATCTTCACGTACTTTTTGTTGTTGAAATAAAACTTTAAAATGGCCTAAGGTTCTTTTACTGACCCTTTGTGTTTAAGTGCCTGTGGGGGGATTTTAATAACTGCTTTTTAGTACCCCAAGGGCCAACTACTCAGCTTATTCTTTATTTCAGAGTGATGTGCAGAAAGAAAGTGTACCCACCTATACATTGAATTGTGTAGTTAAAATCCCAGAATTCTTCATATAGTCAGTTGAGGGTTACCTTTATTCATTTTTTAAAAAAGAAGTCTTGTGGGATATTTTTCAAAGACTAGAATGACTGTTCTTTGGAAATTCACATTGTAGTTGAATTAAGCTTGTAGAAAAAGTCAAGAGCTGCTTATACCTCCCCTGACCTAAAATGCTTATTCTTAAGTAGTCCTCCAGTCACCTGAGCAAAGCAGGCTATTTACCCATGACCCAGTTGGATCCAAAAGCAAGATAGCTTCATTTTGTGGTGTTGATGGTTTTAGTTATTACACATTACAGGTTTAATGCATGGTATATTATTTTTATTTTTTTGGTACTAGTTTTGGACCAATCGAATACAAAGGCCCCATGAGTGCTGTTTACATTGAGAAGTTTGTCCGCCGGGTGATGAAACCACTTCTCTACATCCCATCTCAATCAGAATTACTAGATTTTCTCTCAAACTACGAGGTACCTGTCTTTCATATCTCCTCCATACCCAAGGCCTTTCACTGGTTATATTGGATTGTCTTCATTAAAAGTTTTTTTCAAATACTGCCTGAATTGTAGCCAAAAAAGGTCACATTATACATAAGCTCCAGTTAAATGCTTTTTGAGCTACCAAATGGTTTGGCCAAGTGAATTTTAAGAGAATAGAATACTTGCAAAATCTTGTCTATTTTTTGTTTGGAAATTTTCAGTAAACTTTTAGCTTGCTTCACAGTTAACTTAGAGTGCATGAGAATTAATTTGCAAGACATACGCAGCTGCAAATTTCTAAGGATTTATTTTGCAGCTGCAAATTTCTAAGGATGTTATTTGAAACTTTGTAGCATTATACTATGAGATGCCTACCTGGCTTTTCTTCTCAGTTGTAGTTTTAGCTTTGCTTTTTTTTAAACTGGAAATAGGTTCCTTTCCATTTTAATGAGGGCATACCTATTTTAAGGTCTTAGTCACAGAAAGTTTTCCAGCTTTCCCAACATGGCTTCTCTTCTCCTTTCCCATTGCCAGGTTTAATCCTTCATAATTTATAGAATCTTTAATGCATGTTTAGGACAGTTTATTATTGAAAGACTACTTTTGGGATAATTAAAGTGTGTAATCTCAAAAATTTATAAAGATAGTTTCACAAAAAATTCATTGGGGCAGTGTAAAATTATACTTGGGTACAAGAAGTATGATACCCATACTTGCGTGTCAAATACTTTATACCTAGGTACACAAAAATCAAGACCATAAACACATAATAGAGATTAAAAAGCATATAAACCTTGACCTCATTAACTGAGTTTAACTGATAATTTAGAATTGTAACTGGTTGAATTTTACCTTTTTCACTGTGTATTTTAAATAGATTGGATACATATTTTTGTCCATTTATAGCTTTTATTTTTATTTTTATTTTTTTTGAGACAGAGCCTCAAGCTGTCCCCCTGGGTAGAGTGCTATGGCTTCTGCTCACAGCAACCTCCAACTCCTGGGCTCAAGCGAGTCTCCTGCCTCAGCCTCCCAAGTAGCTGGGACCACAGGTGCCCGCCACAGCGCCCAGCTATTTTTTTGGTTGCAGCCATTATTGTTGTTTGGCAGGTCTGGGTTGGATTCGAACCCGCCACCTTAGGTGTATGTGGCTGGCGCCTTAGCCGCTTGAGCCACAGGCGCCAAGCCCATTTATAGCTTTTAAAAATCATGTTAGAATTCCCATTTATGTGTTAATATTAGCAGATTCCTCAAGCAGCAGTGTTAATATCTAATTATTCAGCTTATACATCTTAGATGTGCATCAGAGTAAATATTCCTTTATCTTATGTAGATAACAAAATAGATCTCCCATTTTGCCTGGGCAGGCTGGTAGGTGAGAGCTATACTGGGAGGCAGGGTACTTGAGCCTGGTCTCTTTGGCAGTACTAACTTGGTCTGTTATTTGGGGTGAGTTACTCATCTGCTGGGCATTAGGGACCAGGCCAGGGTTTTCTTGAGCATTCTTTAACTCTTTAAGTACAGTAATGTTGTAGTAAGTGAGTATTCACATAGATTTGCAGCAGAGACAGGCAGAGTTACTGGAGGTGGCACAGTAAGATGGTGAAGAATTTGGTGTCAGGCAGATACAAGTAGAAGCTCAGCTCTGTCACTGGGCTGTGTGGCCTTGGGCCAGTTACTACATTTTTTTTTTTTTTTTTTTTTTTGAGACAGAGTCTCACTTTGTTGCCCTCGGTAGAGTGCTGTGCTGTCACAGTTCATAGCAACCTCCAACTCTTGGGCTTAATTGATTCTCTTGCCTCAGCCTCATGAGTAGCCGGGACTACAGTTGCCAGCCCCTATGTCCGGCTTTTTTTGTTGTTATTGTTGCAGATGTTTTAGCTGGCCAGGGCTGGGTTTGAATCTGCCACCCTCAGTATGTGGGGCCGGTGCCCCACCAGTGAGCCACAGGTGCCACCACTTAACTTCTTTTTTTTTTTTTTTTTTTT